>JAKSZT010054532.1:2357491-2410453 GCA_026826555.1 Tolypeutes matacus
CAAAATTACTATAGCTACGCTTGTTCTTTTTTGGTTACTATTTGCTTCCATGGTGTATCTTTTTCCAACCTTTCACTTTCAACTGGTTTCTATCCCTGGGTCTAAGGTGAGTCTCTTGTAGGCAGCATGTGGATGGCTCATACTTTTTAAATCCATTCTGTCAGCCTGTATTTTTTGTTTGGTCAGTTTAATTGATTCACATTCAATGATATTACTGTATGAAGAAGCCTTGCATTGTTGTGAAACATTTGTTACAAACTCTTAAAGAACATTGTCAAAATATTACTAGTAACTATAGCCCATATCTTATATTTGGTGTATTTTCCCCAAACCCACCCAATTATTAACACCCTATATTGGTATTAAACATTTGTTATCATTCAGGAGAAAACATTCTCATATTTTTCCTGTTAACCATAGTCCATCATTCACCACTGGATCCCCTGTGTTATACAGTCCCATGCTTTGTTCAGTCCACTCAAAGTGTACACTCAGTGGCTCTCATTTTTATCACAGAGTTGTGCTGTTTCACCTCAGTCAGTTTAAGAATGTTTCCATTACTCCAAACCGCCTCATACATCCCTATTGTCTTTTAGTACTGAAAAAATATCTTCTTGCCTTTGCTGCAAAATATCACAATATTTATGTTAACTATCATCCATAAGTTACATCAGTTGTAATTTTCCCATATATCACCATATTCTTAGCAGTTTGTAAAAGAAGAACATTCTTATATTTATACTATTAACCACAATCTTCATCCACCACCAAAATCACTATGTTATACGTAGCCTAGATTATTCTCTAGTTTCCTTTCAATTGACATTTACTTCCACAGACTATCCCTTTCAGCCACAATCACATTTATTTTATATATATATGTATATTTTAAAAGGTGCTTAGATTACCTAAATATTACACAGAAATTACAGGGATTCCCATGTTTCCAACCTCCCACACCTCCCACAACATCCCACACAAACATCCTTCATCAGTGTGGCACATCATCCGCAATGGATATACACATCCTGGGGCCTTGCCACCAAGCATAGACCACAGTTCACATTGCAGACCACACTCTCTCCCACACAGTTCTGCATGGTATATGCTGATGTAAAATGGCCTACATCCATCGCCACAACGCCACTCAGGGCAACCCCCAAGTCCCAAAAAAGCCCGTGTATTACAACTGCCCTTCCCCTCCCTGCCCCAAAAGCATCCAGTGGCCACCGGCTCCACCTCACTGTTATAATTTCTTCCATTGCTTGAATCACAATATGTCTACAACAGAATACCATTAAGTCCACTCTAGTCCATAGCTTTTCTCCCAATTCTGAGGGGACTGGGATGGTGATGTCCACTCCACCTCCAAGTGAGAGATGGCTTATATCCCATGGATACGGTGGATGGAATTATCCTGCCTGCAGCTGCAGGCCCTCTCCATTCCCTGGGATGGCTGTTGCCCATCATCATCTCCTCTCCAGGTGACTTGGATAAGTCCATTGAGCTGTAGGGTAGGAGTTGCAGCTCCACCGAATTTCCAGGCACAGCTGGCACATAGGTAGGCCAGAGGCTCCAGTCTCTGGAAGTACACCTAAAAACTCCTGCATCACATATAGGTTTGAATAGAAGGGACTGTTGGACCATGTGCAGGGAGGACTTATTTGAGTCCAACTCTGTCACTCTCAGGAGCACAGATTCCAAAGTAGAGCCCACTGATAAGGCATCAATCTCTGGGGCTATCCCCCCTTATATAGGACCTGGGTGTCTCCAGAGCCCTCAGGAGCCCCTCTGTGTGGGGTGATATCCACTTTGGTGTTCTATGAGATCCTATTGAGGTGTGTGTAAGCGTTACCTCTGGGATGACCTCCCGACTCTCTTTGAAGTCTCTTAGCCACATGAACTCATTTCTCTTTACCTTTTCCCCCTTTTATTCAAGGTCTTTTTCCAGTTGTGTTGCCAGTTGACACTTGGTATTAATCCCTCATTGCCAGGGAGGCTTATCCCCGGGAGTCATGTCCCATGTTGGGGGAAAGGTAATGCGTTCATATGCTGAGTTTGGCTTAGAGAGAGCCCACATTTGAGCAACAAGGAGGCTCTCAGGTGGCAACCCTTAGGCACCCCATAACAGTAGGTTAAGTTTCAATTACAAGAGCAAAGACTCATAAGGCTAGTCATCAATAACAAGAACCCATCAGTGGGCCATCCTCTTTTGCCGGACACTGCCCCTGCACTTGGGGGACTGTTGCTACTCCCTTGGAGAATGTGGCAGAGCTCTCCAGGCTGGGAATTCAGATTCCCTCATTTATTGAGTGATTGTCTACCCACCATGACCATGCCCCATCCCTTGATCATTTGAACAATTTTATATATCTTTCATGTATATTCAGATGAGCTTACTCCCATGAATCCCCCATCCCAGACACCCCCCACCAATGATCCTCTGCAGCCCCCATTATAACCCTTCTGTGATCTAAACATTCCTTGAACATGAAGCCCCTATAATAACCAAATACAATTAGTAGGAAAAAGAAATAATAATGATAAGCTTAAATGCAAGAGATAAATACAAGGAAACTCAAAAGAGAAAAAAAAACTAAAAATAAAATAAAATTAGTGGATTGGGACATTCAAAAAAATGGGAAAAAAACAAAAAAAATTCCTTTTTTAAAAAAATTATTCTTTTTTCCTTTTATCACTGTATTATCAGTTGTCCAGTGACATCTGATAATACACCTTCCCCCTCTCATTCCCCAGTGTTTCCCAAATTTTCATTTAATTTTCAAAGAAGTTTTAGGTCACAGCAAAGTCACACACAGAATACTGGAGACTCCCACATACCCAACCTCCCTCCCCCTTCCCCACCCCATATTAAAACCTTTTTTTTAAAATGGATGTTAGCATTGTTATAACTGTTATACAGATAGTAAAATATAGCAACTAAACATTGTCAAGGTTTACAGTATAGTTTAGAATTTAGATGGTACAGTTTAATAATTTTTTATGATATTTACCATGTCCTGTGTCCATTACTGTAAGGTAATGAAAAACCTTTCCCATGACCACTAAATATCCCATTTGATCTTAACTGTTCCTTCCTCCCCATCCCCCTGGGCATATGACACTCCCCTGTCTTGACTCATGGAATGACAAGATTCATAGTTACATGCCCTGGGTATTCCAACCTGCCCTTCCTAATCTACCCACCTGTCAACCCTGAACCACCAAACCCAGTAATATCACTACCCATCTGTTCTATCCTTCAATATGCAACTATACTCTATCCCTTTGCCATAGATTATGTCCATATGGATGATGGCTCACAGCCTCCTCTTCTCTTTCTCTCCCTTGTTAACTATCTTTCAGACAATGGTTCTCAGAGACTGCTCACTTTCCTCAGTTCAAATCAGTGAGGTCATATACTGTTCATCCTTCAAAGCAAAGACACAAACAGATATATGCACACCAATGTTCATAGCGGCATTGTCCACCATTGCCAAAAGTTGGAATCAGCCCTGGTGCCCATCAACAGATGAATGGATAAGCAAAATGTGGTGCATACATACAATGGAATATTACTCAGCTTTAAGAAGGAATAAAGTGCTAACACACGGAATAACATGGATGAATCTTGAAGACCTTATGTTGAGTGAAGCAAGCCACAATCACATTTATAAATCAGCAATGTTAGTTATGTTACTCTCAACTCTTTTAATTCCCACACTTTTACAATTAATAATGCTACATACATTAAGCATCATCTCCCATTCTCAACTGACTTTCTATTTCCTAGTTACCTAAACTCTAGAATTTATCTCCATGAATTTACTCATTGTATTTAGTTCATATTAGTGAGACCATACAATATTTGTCCTTTGTGTCTGGCTTATATAACTCAACATAATATCCTCTAGGTTCATCCATGTTGTCATATGCATCCATATTTCATTTCTTCTTACAGCTGCAGAGTATTCCATATTGCGTATATACCACATTTTGTTTATCCATTCATCAGTTGATAGATATTTGGGCTGGTTCCATATTTCAGCTATTGTGAATAATGTTGCTATGAACATCAGTGTGCAAATGTCAGTTCACGTCCTTGCCTTCAGTTCTTCTGAATATATTCATAGCAACAGGACTGCTGGATTATATGGCAGTTTTATATTCAGCTTCTTGAGGTACTGCCAAACTGTCTTCTACAGAGGCTGCACCATTCTACATTCCTACCAACAGTGGTGGAGTATTCCTGTTTCTCCACATCCTCTCCAGCACTTGTAGCTTTCTGTTGTTGTTTTCTTCAATAATGGCCATTATATAAGGAGTGAAATAGTATCTCATTGTAGTTTGTTTGTTTTTTTTAAGAAACTTAGATTACATAAAGGTTACACAAAAAATATAAGCGATTCCCTTATGCCCCACTCCCTAGCCCTCCCACATTCCCACATCAACAACATCCTTCATTAGTGTGGTACATTTGCCACAATTGATGAACACATCTTGGAGCATTGCCACTAAGCGATGATTATAGTTTACATTGTAGTTTACACTCTCTCCGGCACATTTTTGCAAGTTATTACAAGATATACAATAGCCTGTATCCATCATTGCAATGTCATTCAGGATAATTCCCAAGTCCTGAAAATGACCCCAAATTACACCTATTTTCCCTCTCTCTCTCCCCTCAGAACCTCCAGTGGCCACTGCCTCCACATCCATGATAAAAGTTCTTCCATTTCTAGGATCACAACAAGTCTACAGTAGAACAACTGTAAGTCTACTCTACTCCATCGTCCATTCCCCAATCCTGAGGATTCTGTGATGGTGATGCTCACTCCACCTCTAATTGAAAGGGGGCTTAGATCCCATGGAGCAGATGGATGGGACTTTCTTTCTTGCAGTTACGGACTCTCTCTGTTCCTTGAATGGTCATTATTAGTCATCATCTCCTTGTTAGTTGTCCTGGGTGAGTCCAGAACTGGAAAGTAGGTGTTGCAAGTCTGTTGAGATTCAGGGCCCAACTGGCACATGGACAGCCTAAAGATTTAAGTCTCTTGGACATACAACTCTCAATTCTAGTACTAACTATAGATTCAAATAGAGGGACAGCAAAGCCATATGTAGGGAAAACACAACTGAGTACAACTCTATCACACTGGGGAGCATAAATTCCAAAGTAGGGCACGCTGGCAGGGCACCAAACTCCTGAGCTCTCTGCCCTGCCTATAGTGTCTGGATATCTCCAGAGCCCTCAGAAGCCCCACTATTTGAGGTAATATTTACTTTGGCAGTCGATAAGTTCCTGCTGAGACGTGCATAAGCATAACCTCTGAAATGACCTCTCTACTCACTTTGAAGTCTCTTAGCCATATAAACTCATTTGTCTTTACCATTTCCCCCTTTTTGTCAAGGTCTTTTTCCAGTTGCATTGCTAGTTGGTTCTCAGTAGTAATCCCTTGGTGCCATGGAGGCTCATCCCCAGGAGTAATGTCCCATGCTGGGGAGAAGGTAATGCATTTATATGCTGAGTTTTGGCATAGAGAGAGGCCACATTTGAACAGCAAGGAGACTCTCAGGAGATAATGCTTAGGCACCCTAAAATACTATGCTAAGTTTCAGTTTCAAAAGTTTCAAAAGTAAAGTACAGTCATCACAATCAAGGGCCTGTCAATGGTCCATCCTCCTTTAATAGTCACAGCCTCTGTACTCAGGAGATTCTTGCTGTCCCATTAGAGAATGTGACAGACTGCTCCAGGATGGAAATTTGATATTCCTTTGGTTACTGTGTGGATCTCCACCCACTGTGAAAATGCCCCATGAACATTTATGTACACTTAGAGGTATGCCCCAGGTGAACCTCCTCCTATGCATCCCCCATCTCTGACACCCTGCACCAGTGATCCTCCCCTGCTGCAGTTGTAACCCTTCTGTAATCCAAAACTACTTCAAAATTGAAGCCAACAAAATAACTGAATACAATTAATAGGAAAATAGTATAATAATGATGGTTTTTAAAATAATGAATAAAATACGAACTTTTTTGTTTGAAATAATATAAAAATAAAAAATATAAAATAAAAAAATTTAACATTATGTCTTTCATCACTGTAAGATCTGTTGTCTTGTATGTACAGTAATATTTGTTTCCATTTATTTGCCCAATGTCTTATTTTTCTTCATTTTGTCTTCAAAGAAGCTTTAGGTTACAGAAAAGTCACGTACAGAATATAGGTGGTTTCCATATACCCAATGTCCTCTCCCTTTTCTCCTTTCCCCTATTAATAACATTTTACATGTAGATGGTGCATTTGTTACAATTACTACACAAATATTGAAACATTGCTATTAACCATGGTCAATGATTTACATTGTGATTTACATTTTGGACCGTACACTTTTATAGATTTTGATGAAGTTTGATGTGCTCTGTATCCATCCGTGCAGGATCATGTAGAACAATTCCATCACCCCAAAAATGTCCCGTATTCTATATATTCTATTCTTCCCTCCCTCTCCCCTCAGGACCCACAATAACCACTAAGATTAATGCATTGAAGGACCAGATTCATAGTTACTTGCATCAACATTGAGGGCTTAACATACTGGTCTTTCCTCTCCTATTAGACACTGCCTATGCTTTCAAGAGACTCCCGCCCCTCTAACTGAGATCATAGCAAGACTCCCCAGGATGGGAGTCCAACACCTTCCCACTCGTTATGTGAGTCTCCATCCCCTGATACAACACACTCTGAAAAGATGAACGCTACACAGTCCCTAGAAGCCTGCCCCAGATATGACCTGTCCCGCGTGCCCCCCACATCCAACACCTTAAACCCCTGACATATGTGCCAAAAGAACATTCCCAGCATTGTAGTTTCAATCACATACCTGCAAATCCACAGAATCCACCTGCTCCCTCCCCCAACCCTTGCCCCAGTTCCATGGACAGTCTAACCCACCCTCCCCACCCTACCCCCTGACAGACCAGCACTGCCTAGCCCAATAGGGTCACTGCACCACTGTTATGCCTATCCACTGCACAACTACACCCTTCCACCTTATCATAGATTTTGGCCATATTGGCATTGACTCACAACCTTCTTCTACCTTTCTGTCTCCTGTAAACCTATCTCCCAGGCTCAATTTGCTTAATTCACATCAGTGAGGTCATGTAATATTTGTCCTTCAATGCCTGGCTTGCTTCACTCAATATAAGGTTTTCAAGATTCATCCATGTAATCCCGTGTGTTAATACTGCATTCCTTCTTACAACTGAGTAATATTCCATTGTATGTATGTACCACAATTTGTTTATCCATTCATCTGTTGATGGACATTTGGGTTGTTTCCAACTTTTGGCAATAGTGAATAATGCCACCATGAACATTGGTGTGCATATATCTGTTCGTGTCCCTGCTTTCAATTCTTCTGGGTATATACCCAGCAGTGGGATTGTTGGATCACAGGGCAGTTTTATAATTAGCTTCCTGAGGAACCGTCAAACTGTCCTCCACAATGGCTACACCATTCTACATTCCCACCAGCAGTGGATAAGGGTTCCTCTTCCTCCACATCCTCTCTAACACTTGTAGTCCTCTATATTTTAATAACCGCCAATCTAATGGGTGTAAGATAATATCTCATTGTAGTTTTGATCTCCATTTCCATAATAGCTAGTGATGTTGAGTATTTTTTCATGTGCTTTTTGGCCACTTGTCTTTCCTCTTTGGAAATGTCTATTCAAGGATTTTGCCCATTTTTTTAATTGAGTTGCTTGTCTTTTTATCATTGAGTTGTATGATTTCTTTATATAACATGGATATCAAACCCCTATCAGATATGTGGTTTCCAAATATTTTCTCCCATTGAGAAGGCTGTCTTTTTACTTTCTTGAAAAAATCCTTTGAAAAACAAAAGTGTTTAATTTTGAGGAGGTCCCATTTATCTATTTATTCTTTTGTTGCTTGTGCTTTATCATGGCATTCTTGAAGGTCAGTTTTGCCAGATAAAGAATCCTTGGCTGGAAATTTTTTTCTTTCAGTATCTTAAGTATATCATACCACTGTCTTCTCACCTCCATGGCTTCTGATAAGAAATCAGCCCTTATTCTTATTGAATGTCCCTTGTATGTGATGAATTGCTTTTCTCTTGCTGCTTTCAGAATTCTTTCTTTATCTCTGGCATCTGAATAGTATGTGTCTCAGAGTAGGTTTATTCAGATTTATTTTGTTTTGAGTACGTTGTCCTTCTTGGATATTGATATTCATGTCTGTCACAAGGGTTGGGAAATTTTCAGCTGTTATTTTCTCAAATATTATTTCTGCCCCTTTTCCTTTCTCTTCTCCTTCCAGGACACCCATAATGTGTATGTTTGTGTGGTTTTTTTTGTCATCCAATTCCCTGAAGCCCTGTTCAAGTTTTCCATTCTTTTCTCTGTCTGTTGTCCTATCTTTTCAAGTTCAGATGCTCTGTCCTCTAAGTTGCTTATCCATTCTTCTCCATTTCAAATCAGCTGTTATATGCTTCTAATGTATTTTTTTAATTTATTGAAGTACATCACTCATACATAAACATGTATAAACAATAAGTGTATAGTAATAGTTGTGAACGTACAAAACAAACATATAAAACATCGCACAGGGCTCCCACACCTCATCCCACCACCAACATCTTGCATTGCTGTGAAACATTTTTAACTAATGATGAAAGAGCATCTTCAAAATATCACTACTAACCAAAGTGTCTGACATTTGGTGTATTTTTCCTCCAACCCACCCCATTATAATTATTATATTTTATTTTTATGTTTATATCATTTATACATGGACATACATAAACAGAAAGTGTAGAGTAAAAGTGGTGAACTTACAAAGCAAATAAGCATAATATCATACAGGGGGTCCCATACATCAACCCACCACCAACACTTTGCACTGTTGAGACATTTGTTACAAATTATGAAAGAATGTCGTCAAAATCTTACTACTAACTATAGTTCATATCTTACATTAGGTGTATTTTCACCCCAAACCAACTTATTATTTTTTAGATATATTTTTATTACAGAAGTTGTGAACTTACAAAACATTCATGCACATGTGCAGAATTCCAATACAACAGCCCTCTATCAACGCACCACACCATGGTGAAACATTTGTTACAGATTATGAGATAATATCATCAGACTATTACCACTTACCATGGTCCGTAGTGTACATTTGGCACACTTTTTCCGTACTCCCCCATTATCAATACAGTATATCTTTGGCATAGATGCATGAATATTACAATATTGCTGTTAACCACAGTCCATAGGTCACTCCAGTTATAGTTTTCCCATGCTTCTTCACATTCCCACCACCCTGCAATAGTGATGTACATCTGCTCTAGTTCACAACGGACACTTTTGCATCTGTACCATCAAACACAATTCTCATCAACCTCTGGGTTTGCTGTGTTATTCAGTCCCTAGATTATTCTTTAGCTTTCTTTCAATTGACATTTAGATCACTAGACTACCCTTTCCAGGCACATTCCCATTTATAAACAAGTTGTTACTCACTATAATGTGTTACTATCAGCTCTGTACATTTCTACACTTTTACAGTAAAGTTAATTAAAACTTCTACACACATTAAGCATCAGTAGTCCATCTCAGTCCTCTTCTTATCTCCTTTAAGAATCCACCACCATGTGAATATTCTTGCTGTCCTGATTTTGTGATAATCAGGGTAAGCTAAATATTCACTATATTAGAAACCATGCATGTGTCCCCAGATCTAGTTTTTCTCCCTAGGTCTGGTGTTTAGAATGCTGGTGATAAAACAAGCTGATTTATTATATGACCATCCATATGGGAAATGACTGTAACTCTAGGTATCTTTGGTCAACCTTAAGAGCTATAGCAGGGGAGCAGATGTGGCTCAAATGGTTGGGTGTCCATCTCCCATATGGAGAGACCTGGGTTCAATCCCTGGGACCTCCTGGTAAAAATTTAAAAAAAGAAAAATATAGAAGGCACACGGGCCACCCTGTGCGTGGGTGTGCCATCAGGATCCGCAAGTGGGTGAGCCCCCTGTGAATGAGGTGGCGATTAAAGTAATTAGAAGGGCTCAGGCGTTTGAGTAGGATGTGTTTGCTGCTTCGATGAAGGCCCCACACGTGGGTCACTGTCAGGCCCCGCTAGTGGGTGCGCCACGAGGCCCGCGCCAGTACCATGCTGTTTTTACCACTGTAGCTAAGTAATATGATTTAAAGTCCGGAAGTGAGAGTCCTCCAACTTTGCTTTTCCTTTTTAAGATATTTCTGGCTATTCAGGGCCCCTTACCCTTTCAAATAAATTTGATAATCGTGTTTTCCATTTATTTTTAAAAATGCTGGTGGAATTTTTATCAGGATTGCATTGAATCTGTATATCAATTTGGGTAGAATTGACATCTTAATGATATTTAGTCTTCCAATCTGTGAATATGGAATGTTTTTCCAATTATTGAGGTCTTTTTTTATTTCTTTTATCAGTGCATTGTAGTTTTCTGAATACAAGTGCTTTACATTGTTGGTTAAGTTTGTTCCTAAATATTTGATTCTTTTAGTCACTATTGTAAATGGAAATTTTTCCTGACTTCCTCCTCAGATTGTGCATTACTTAGTGTCTTTTATTTTTTATTTTTATTTTTTTTAAAGATTTTATTTATTTATTCATTTATCCCCCCCCCCTTGCTGCTTGTGCTCGCTGGGTCAGCTAACCACGCTGCGCGGGCAGGCTTGCCTTCACCAGGAGGCCCCGGGATCCGAACCCGGGGCCTCCCATATGGTAAACGCCCTACTGATTGAGCCACAGCCGCTTCCCCTTAGTGTCTTTTAAAGTCTTATTTTAGGGAGAGTGGAGGTGGCTCAAGCCATTGGACACTTACCTTCCACATGGGAGGTCCCTGGTTCGGTTTCTGGTGCCTCCTAAAAAGAAGACAAGCACACAATGAATGGATACAGCAAGTGCAAACAACAAGAGGTGGGGAGAAATAAATAAATAAAAATAAATCTTTAAAAAAATAGTCTATTTCCTCTGATATAAGTATAGCTACTCCTGCTTTTTTTTTTTTTTTTGTTTTTTTTTTATGTATACATGGAATATTTCTTCCTGGCCTTCACTTTCAATCTATTGGTATCCTTGGGTCTAAGGTGAGTCTCTTGCAGACAACATGTAGAAGGCTCATATATTCTTATCCATTCCGCCAGTCTGTCTTTTGATTGGGGAGTTTAATACATTAACATTCAATGTTATTACTGTAAAGGTAGTTCTTATTTCACCCATTTTGACCTTTGGGTTTTATCTGTCATATTTTATTTTCACCACTCTTTTGACTTTTAGTTACTTTTACTGATATAATCTTCATTTCTAGACTTTCTTCTAAGCCTCTTTCTCCAGTCTTTTCTTTTCAGACTGTAGCACAGGCTTTAGTATTTCCTGCAAAGCCGGTCTCTTGGTTACAAACTCTCTCAGTTTCTGTTTATCTGTGAATATTCTAAACTCGCCCTCATTTTTGAAAGACAGTCTTGTCAGATATAAGATTCTTAGCCAAAAGTTTTTCTCTTTCAGTATCTTAAATATATCATAACACTGTCTTCTTGCCTTCATGGTTTCTGATGAGAAATCAGCACTTAATCTTATTGGGTATCCCTTATATGTGATGCATTGCGTTTCTCTTTTTGCTCTCAGAATTCTCTCTTTGCCTTTGGCATTTAACATTCTGAGTAGCATGTCTCTCAGAGTTGGTCTATTCAGATTTATTCAGATGGGAGTACATTGTGCTTCTTGGACATGGATATCTATGTCCTTCAAGAGGGTTGGGAAATTTTTTACCATGATTTCTTCAAATATTCCTTATGTCCCTTTTCCCTTCTCTTCTCCTTCTGGGACACCCTTTATATGTATGTTTGCACATCTTTTGCTGCTGTTTAGTTCCCTGAGACCTTGTTCAACTTTTTTCCATTCTTTTCTTCATCTGTTCTTTTGTATGTTCACTTTCGGAGGCCATTTCTTCAAGCTCACCAATCCTTTCTTCTGCCTCCTCAAATCTGCTGTTATATGATTCCAGTCTATTTCTTATTTCATTTATTGTGCCTTTCATTCCCATAAGATCTACTGTTTTTCCTATGTATGCTTTCAAATTCTTCTTTGTGCTCATCCAATGTCTTCTTTATATCCTTCATCTCTTTAGCCATCTCATTGAATTTATTAAGGAGATTTGTTTGAACGTCTATGATTAGTTGTCTCAACTCCTTTATGGCATCTGGAGGCTTATCTTGTTCCTTTAACTGGGCCATATCTTCCTGTTTCTTGGTATGGGTTGTAATTTTTTGTTGGTGTCTTGGCATCTGGCTTACTAGATGTATTTATTTTGGGTACAGTTTCTCTCTTTGGTTTAGGGCTTTCTTGCCCTTTCTCCTTTGCTGGTTGTAGGAGCTGAGAATGTAGTTGTTACTATAAGCTGTGGAGGCTCAAGCTGCCCACATTGCCCCAGGGACTGATGAAGTTTCTCCCACTTCTCTCCTTTACCACAGTAGGGACAGAGAC
Source organism: Tolypeutes matacus (assembly GCA_026826555.1). Taxonomy (NCBI): domain Eukaryota; kingdom Metazoa; phylum Chordata; class Mammalia; order Cingulata; family Chlamyphoridae; genus Tolypeutes; species Tolypeutes matacus. Next base: position 2,370,066 of record JAKSZT010054532.1, read on the forward strand.
ACAACTGTGTGTAATAATCCAAGTCTTGCAGGCCTGGACTGTAGTTGCCCAGAATGACTAATGCAGCTTCATGCCCCTTCTTCCCCTGCCTGAGGAGAGTGTGGAGTTGCAGGTGTGGGCAGCAATCCATACTGTGTGGGTCCAAAATGACTGCAGTTTCCCTGGTAGACTTCCGACTATTCAGTCTGTGCCAGCCAATTGTACCTGCAGTTACCCAGAGAGGCTGGTGCAGGTCCTGATGGCTTCCTTCCTGCCAGAGGTGAGGGTGAAGCCTAGACTAGGGCTGCAGTGCTATCTGGGTGGAAAGAAGCCAGTCCCTACCATCACCGTGATTTTCAATCAGCCCAGCATCCCCTCATGGTGGGGACGGAATCAAAATGGTGGCTACCAACCTCTTTCTGACTGGAATAGGTTCAAACTTTAGCTGTCTACTTTAGCCAGCTGAATTTACTAATCAGTAGCTGACAGTGGCCAACTGTCTCTTCCTCCCCTGTTTTTGGGAAATGGAGCTTCCAACTCCAGCCACAGAATAGCTCCTGAAGCAGCTTGCACCACCAGAGTAGGATGATCACCAGCCTCCATGGTATGGCCTGTATTTTCCCAGAGAGATAGGTGCAGGTCCCACCAGCTTCCTCCCTGCCAGAGGTGGGGCTGGGGCTTAGGCTAAAGCTGCAATCCGGTCTGGATGGAAAGAAGCCAGTCCCTATCAGAACTAGGATTTTCAGTCTGTGTCGCTTCCCCACATGCCAGAGGCAGAGTTAAAATGGTGGCTACCAGCCTCTATCTGACTTGGATAGGTTCAAACTTTAGTTGTTCTTAGGATTATACTTTAGCCCTTTACGCCACCGAGTGTATTAATCAGTAGTTGGGCACTAAGATTGATGCCCAACCATCTCTTCCTCCCTTATTTTTGAGGAATGGAGCTTCCAATTCCAGCCACGAAATAGCTCCCGAGGCAGCTTGTCCCACCAGTGGAGGATGGGCACTGGCCTCCACAGCATGGAGTGCTCTACCTACAAATCTTTTCTGCAGTCTCCTCCTTCTATTCTTTCAAGGATGTTGCAGGATGCTCTTCTGGTCTCCTGGAGCCCCCAAACAGGTGCTTTAGATAGCTTTGGGTGATTACTAACCACCCTGTAGCACTGGTTGTCTCTAGGAGCTCCTTACTCTGCCGCCATCTTGCTGGTTGTCCCTCTAATGTATTTTTAATCTCTCTTTGTGTCTTTCATTCCCATAAGCTCCCTTTCTTTCCTTTGCAAGCTTTCAAATTCTTCTTTATGCTCACCCAGTGTCTTCTTAATATTTTTCATCTCTATAACCTTATTTCCCTTCAACTCCTTGAACCGATTTAGCAGATTTGTGTGAACATCATTGATTAGTTGTTTTAAATCCTGTGTCATCTTCAAGGTTTTTAATTTGTTCCTTTGGCTGGGCCATATCTTCCTGTTTCTTAGTATGGGTTGTAATTTTTGGCTTATGTTTAGGCATCTGATTATGTTGGTGAGTTTACTCTGATGGTCAATTTCTCTCTCTTGCCTGTGGTTTTGTTTCACAGCTTTTCTTTGATTTTTCATTCAACTTATTCTAAATCCTTAAATTTGCCCTGCTTAAGTTATCAAAACAGGACCAGGGACCCACTAATGGGGCACAGACCAGATCCAAGGGGGCCTAGGAATAGGGACAAAAGGGACTCCACAAAGCCTTTGTTTCCCCTTCACTTTCCAGCTTCTGGTGCTCTTCAGCAAACCTTTCCATGGTGGTGACTCTTCCAACCACCACCAGCTGGTATTTCTGGGCTGATTAGAGCCTTGATTCAAAGCCTGATCTTGCTGTTTAAACTCACTGAAGAAAAACCACACTTAACTCCTCCCTTACTCTTCCCAGGGAAGAAAACATCCTCTCCCCTCTCAGTTAGCCATTGTCAGCCACAGGTTTACCAAGGCTGTTTGCCTCAAGGGTGGGAGATGGGCATTGTTCCCAGCCATGGGGGTGAGTAACTCACAGTTTTCATTTTGGCTTACTCATCTCTCTTTCCCACTCCCTCCCAAACAATGTGCGTGGCACTCTCCTGATCTGCAGATCTCCAAAGCAGCTCCTTTGGACAGATTCTTCCCTTTCTCCACGGTTTTTGTAAGAGAGGTAAACCCTATGACCTACTCCAATGTGATATTCCTGGAACTCTCTCTTGGATTTTCCATTTCTGCAAAGAAGGTTGTTGGAATTTTGATTGGTATTGCTTTGAATCCTTAAATCACTTCAAGTAGAATTGACTTCTTAACTATATTTAGTCTTCCAATCCATGAACACAGAATGTCTCTACATTTATTAGATCTTCTCTGATTTCTTTTAGCAATGCCCTGTGATTTTTTATGTACAAGTCCTTTACATCCTTGGTTAGATTTATTCCTAGATATTTCATCTCTTAGTTGCTATTGTAAATGGAATTTTTTATTGATTAAGTCTTCAAATTGGTCATTACTAGTGTATAGAAATGCTACTGAATTTGGGTGTTACCTTGTACCTGACCACTTTGCTGAATTCCTTTATTAACTCTAGTAGATTTGTTGTAGATTGTCCAAGACTTTCTATATATAGTGCCATGCCATCTGCATGTAATGGAAGTTTTACTTCTTACTTTCCAACTTGTATGCCTTTTATTTCTTTTTCTTGCTCTGGCAAGAACTTTCAGTACAATGAAATAACAGTGGTGACAGTGTGCATCCTTGTCCTGTTCCTGATAGTAGAAATAAAGCTGTCACTATTTCACCACTGAATATGATGTTGACTGTGAATTTTTCATAGATGCCTTTTATCATGTTAAGGAAGTTTCCTTCTATTCCTAGTTTCCTAAGTGCTTTTATAAAGAAGTGGTTCTGGATTTTGTCAAATGCCTTTTCTGCATCAGTTGAGAGGATCATGTGGTCCCTTCCTTCCTTTTATTATTGTGATGTATTACATTGATTGATTTTCTATGTTGAACTGCCCTTACATACTTGGGATAAATCCCACTTGATCATAGTGTATAATTCTTTTGATTTGCTGTCATATTCTGTTTGCTAGTATTTTTTGAGGATTTTTGTATCTATACTTAAAAGAAATTTTTGGTCTTTAATTTTCTTATCTGGTGGTATCCTTATCTGGCTTGGTATTAGGGTGATGCTGGCTATAGAGAATGAGTTAGAAAATGTTCCTGCCACTTCAATTTTTTGGAAGATTTTGAGCAGGATAGGTGTTAATTCTTCATGGAATGTTGGTGAAATTCATCAGTAAAGTCACCTGGTCCTGGGTTTTTCATTGTTGAGATGTTTTAAATTACTGATTCAATCTCCTCACTTATTACTGGTTTGTTGAGAGCTGCTCTTTCTTCTTGAGTCACTGTAGATAATTTGTGGGTTTCTAGGAGTTTTTCCTTATCATCTAGGTTATCTAATTTGTTGGCATGTAGTTATTCATAGTATCCTCTTATAATCCTTTTATTTCTGTGGGGTCAGTGGTAATGTCTCCCATTTCCTTTCTGATTTTAGTTATTTGTATCCTCTATCTTTTTTCTTTGTCAGTCTAGTTTAAAGCTAGTCAATTTTATTCATCTTTTCAAAGAACCAGCTTTTGTTTGTTCTGTCTATTGTTTTTTATTCTTTATTGTTTATTTATCACTGCTCTGATCTTGGTTATATCCTTCCTTCTGCTCACTTTGGGTTTAGTTTTCTCTTCTTTTTTGGATCCTCCAGTTGTGAGATTAGCTCTCTGATTCCGGATCTTTCTTCTTTTTTAATGTAAGCATTTAGAGCTATAAATTTCCCTCTCAGCACTGCATTTCATGCATCCCATGAATGTTGTATTTCCATTTCATTTGCCTCAAGATATGTCCTAATATCCCTTGTGATTTCTTCTTTAATGCATTGGTGTTTAATTTCCAAATATTTGTGACATTTCCAGTTCTCCCTCTGTTATTGATATATAGCTTCATTCCATTGTGGCCAGAGAAGATACAATATATGATTTTAAAAGAATTTTGAGGTACCAGTGCCAGGAATGGAACCCAGGACCTCATATATGGGAAGCTGGTGCTTAACCACTCAGCCACATCGGCTCCCCTGAGTTGATTTTTTCACTTATTTGCTTGTTGTTTTGTTTTTTAGGAGGCACTGGGAACCAACCCAGGACCTCCCATGTGGGAAGCAGGCACTCAACTACTTGAGCCACATTAGCTCCCTGATTTAAATATTTTTTAATTTATTGAGCCTTTTTGTATGACCTAACATATCTATCCTGGAGAATGACCCATGTGCACTAGAGAAGAATGTGTATTATGCTGCTATTGGGTAAAGTATTCTACATGTGTCCATTAGGTCTAGTTGGTTTATACTATGGTTCAAGTCTTGTTTTCCGTACTGATCTTCTGTCTAGATGTTCTATTCATTATTGAAGTAGTGTATTGAAGTCTCCTACTATTAAGGCAAAATCGTCTATTTTCCCTTCAAATCTGTCAATATTTGCTTCATATATTTTGGGGTTCTGCCATTAGATGCATATGTATTTATAACTGGTATATCTTTTTGCTGAATTGACTGCTTTATCAGTATATGGTGACCTTCATCATCCCTTATAGCAGTTTTTGACATAAAGTTTATTTTATCTTCTATTAGTATAGTTACCTCAGCTCCTTTTTGGTTGCTATGTGCATGGTATATATTTTTCTTGCATCCTTTCACTTTCATCCTACTTGTGTCTTTGACTTAAGGTGAATGTATTGTAAACAGCATATTGTTGGATAATGCTTTTATAACCAATTTGCAAATCTTTGCATTTTGAGGGAGATTTTAATTGATTTACATTTAAAATAACTACTGATAATACAAGTGTTTTTTCCTGCCATTTTGCTATTTGGTCTTTTTAAACCTTGTACCTTTTGGTCTCTCAATTCTTCTGTTAATGTGTACTTTCATATTCATTTGATTTTTTGTAGTGTACCATTGTGAGTTCCTTCTCATATCCTTCTGTATATATTTTTCAGATATTTTCTCTGTTGTTACCATAGGACTTAAATTTAACATCCTAAACCTATACTAATCCCATTTGATTGATACCAACTGAAATTCAACAGCATACACAAACACTGTTCCTATACCCCTCCATTCCCCCACCTTTTTGTTGTACTTAATACAAATTATATGTTTATACATTGTATGTCCAAAACCATAGATTTATCATTACTTTGTCTTCACTTATACTTTAGACCCTATAAGAATAAAGAGGGAAGTTACATACCAAAAATAGTCTTGGCATTTATAATTACCCATATGGTTACCTTTATCAGAGGTCTTTGTTTATGCCACTTTGATCCACTGTATAATTGCCTTTTCTTTCAGTCTGAACAATTCCCTTTAGCATTGCTTGTAGGCCAGGTCTAGTAGTGATGAACTCCCTCAGCTTTTGTGCATTTGGGAATGTCTTAATCTCTCCCTTACATTTCAACGATAGCCTTGCTGGATATAAAATTTTTGTTTGTCAGTTGTTTTCTTTCAGCACTTTAACTATTTCATCTCACTGCTTTCTTGTCTCCATGGTTTCTGATAAGAAATTGGCACTTAAACTTATTGGGACTTTCTTGTACATAACATGTTGCTTTCCTTCTTCAACTTTCAGAACTCTTTCCTTTTTCTTGGCATGAAACTGTTGGATAACTATGTGTCTGGGCAGGCATAGTTCTCTTCTAGTTCATCCTGTATGGGGCTCTTGGGATCCTTGAATGTTTATATTTATGTCTTTTGTTAAATTTAGAAATTTTTCTGCCAATATTTCTTTGAATGTTCCTTCTGCCACTTTTTTTTCTTTCTTCTCTTTCTGGGAATCCCGTAATGCATATATTGATATGACTGATGTTGTCCCACATGTCTCTTAGGCCCTGTTTGCTTTTTTAAATTATTTTTCTTTCTGCTTCTCTGCCTGAATCATTTCAATTGTCATGTCTTCAATTGTGGCCTTCAACTCTGGAATTTCTGTTTAGTTTCTTTTAAAAATTTCTGTCTCTTTATTGAGATTCTCCTGATGTCCATGGGTTGTTCTCCTGATATCCTTAGCTCTTTCTCCATGTTTTCCTTTATCTCCTTGAGTATATTTAAGATTGTTTTTTTTTAATTCTTTGTCTGATATATCCAAAATCTGATCTTTGTTGACAGTTTCTGAATTTTTATCTTGGTTTTAGATGGCCCATCATTTCCTGTTTCACTGTTTCTATTGTAATCTTTGTTGCTCATTGTACACTTCAATATTTTGATGAGTTAACTCTGGTCTTCCATCCTTGGGCTGTCAGTTCCTTAAGTTTGTTTCAGCTAGTGATGTGTCAGAGATTTCCTTGAGTGCCAAGAGCTAACAAAAACAATCAAACCAAGGCAAAATAATGTTTTTTGCAATCTTTGCAAATTGGTTCTGTGTTAGCTGGTGCTCTCCTTGAGAGTTAAGCCCTCCTATCAAGAATATTAAGGATTGTGGGAACATGTCTGATGGGTTAGGCAGATAAGGCTAAGCTCTCACTGAAACAACAAAGAAAAAGCCAGAAGCTGACTTAGGGACCTGCTTTGAGGCACAGCAAACCAGGACACTGCTTACTAACTCCCAGAAGAGTGAGGGTCAGAGAGACAAAGAAGCCAAAACAAGAAATCATGAGTTATTAAACCTCCCAGCTGCCAGAAAGGGTTCCCCTTCCCCATCCCAGAGATATTAAGTGAGGGTAAAACTCCTGGCAAATTGTATCTAACTGAGAGTAGAGCAAGCATCTACCTCCACAGGAAGATGCTCTGAGTCATCTAGGAGGGTACTGGACAGATAGGGAAGCCAGGAATAATTCTAGGTTGCATACCTCGGTGGCTGAAAGTGGCACACATACCCAGCCCTCAGGATGGACGGACTAGGTGGAGCCCCTGGCCCCTTGCTTCAAACTGGAGTGTGAAGGCAGATTCCCTGTGAGGAAGAGGGGTCCAGGAAGATGGAGAGTGATTTCTTTGAGGTGAGTTTAGCCAGCTGGGCCCATCTGGAATATCAAAAGGGACCCCGACTCGACAGGGAGAGGGAGGAGGATCTCACCAAGCAGGCTGTCATGCCCAGCCACCTAGGTAAAGAGAAGAATTACATCAAAGAGGAGGCAGAAACAGACGGCTGATCAGCACCACTCCAGCTGACTGCAGGGAATCTAATCTGCCCAAGGGAAAAGGAGTGGATAGCCTTCTGAGAAACTAATCAACCCAAGGAGGCAGACTAGCTCAGTAGGAGAATTCCTGCCTAGCATGTATGAGGTCCCTGGTTCAATTCTGGCTCTTCCTTGAGAACTGATCCACCAGGTTATCAGGCATCCAGCTGAAACTCTATGACAGGGAACATATAGACATTTTCTTTGTATTAGCTTTTCTTGGATCTCGTATTTAAAAATAAAAAAAAAGGTTCCTTTTCTTTCATCTCCCTTATTTTAACACTAAAACTCAGTTCAAAACTTGCAGAAGGGGAAGCGGCTGTGGTTCAATCAGTAGGGCTCCCGTTTACCATATGGGAGGCCCCGGGTTCGGTTCCCGGGGCCTCCTGGTGAAGGCAAGCCCACCCGCGCGGCGTGGTTGGCTGACCCAGTGAGCACAAGCAGCAAGGGGGGGATAAATGAATAAATAAATAAAATCTTTAAAAAAAAAAACTTGCAGAAGGCAGGCTGCAAGATGAGTGATTGAGGAACACCAGCAGCCTAAGAAGATCCTTAAGGGTCTAAGAGAGAAGGCTGTTTTTCTGTGTTTTTTTTTTTCCTTCTGTCTCCTTTTTTTAAAAACGAGTCACTGCTGTCTTGTTTCTTGCTTATTTTGTATCTCCTTCCTTTGTTTCTCTGCTTGTTTTTCTTTTTTTTTTCTTTTGGTTACTGATTTACTCTACCTACGCTATTTCTTTTCACTCCTTCATCTTTATATCTTTTGTTTTCTGTTGTTGTTCTTTCATTCCACCTCTTTTATTTGGTCTTCAGTTTTTCCTGTTTGTATTTCTCCCTGTCTCCCTTTTTCTCTGTTTACTTTCTCTTCTTTACTTTGTTCTTTCTCTCTTTTCTCCTTTATTTTCCCCTCTTCTCACCATTCCAGTCTTTTAATTCATTCTATATATTTTTCTCTATTCTGTTTCTTGTTTCATTTCTATTCCACATTCCTAATCTTATTCCTCTGTGCTTCTTACTCGTATTAATTTTTCAATTCCTGGGTCTTGTACAGTTGCTCTCCTAACCTTTACTATTATTATTACTATTATTTTTTTGCCTTCCTATCTCTTTTCTTTTCTCTGGTCCTAATTTTTTTCTTTCAAAGAAACATAGATCTCTCTTGCAAAAAAATGACTGAGTGGGGGCAAGATCCTGCCCAAGTGAGTTGTTTTGGGAACTCACAGAGCAGAAGGCTTATGAGCATCGATCTGGAGGGAGTGAGACTAAGAAGTTAATTCCTCAAGGTGCTGCTGGCTTGTTTCTTTTTCTTTTTCTTTTTTTTAAAGATTTTATTTATTTATTCATTTATCCCCCCCTTGCTGCTTGTGCTCGCTGGGTCAGCTAACCACGCCGCGCGGGCAGGTTTGCCTTCACCAGGAGGCCCCGGGAACCGAACCCGGGGCCTCCCATATGGTAAACGGGAGCCCCACCGATTGAGCCACAGCCACCTCCCTGGCTTGTTTCTTGGTTGCTGTGTTTCCTCTCACAGCAAGCTATACATCCTTCTCGAGTGCACATGGATCATTCTCCAAGATAGACCAAATGCTAGGCCACAGAAAATTTTCTCAATGAGTTCAGAAAGATTGAGATTATACAAAGTCATTTCTCTGGCCACAATGGAATGAAGCTGGAAATCAGTAAGAGCCAGAGAACCAGATTAGGCACAAAGATATGGAAGTTAAAAACACACTCTTAGACAAAGAGGAAATCTCAAAAGAAATCAGTAACTACCTTGAAATGAATGAAAATGACAACACAACATATCAAAACCTATGGGATGCAGCAATAGCTGTGCTGAGAGGGAAACTCATAGCCATAAATGCATATATAAAAAAAGAAGAAAGAGCTAAAATTGAAGACCTAACTGCACACCTGGAGGAATTAGAAAAAGAACAACAAACTAACCCCAAAGGGGGTAGAAAGAAGGAAATGACAAAGATTAGAGCAGAACTAAATGAAATAGAAAATAAGAAAGCACTAGAAAAAAATAAACAAAACCAAAAGCTGGTTCTTCAAGGTCAATAAAATTGACAAACCCTTAGCTAGACTAACAAAGAAAAAAAATAGAGAAGATGCAAATATAGAAAATAAGAAATGAAGAAGGGGATATCACCACTGACCCCATAGAAATAAAGAGTATCACAAGAGGATACTTTGAAAAATTATATGCCAACAAGAAGGATAATTTAGAGGAAATGGACAAATTCCTAAAACTCACAAGCAGCCTACATTGATGAAACAAGAAATTGATGAACTCAACAGACCAATTACAAGTAAAGAGATAGAATTAGTCATCAAAAACCTACCAACTAAGAAGAGCCCAGGACCAGATGGCTTCACAAGTAAATTCTACCAAACATTCCAGAAAGAACTAACACCAATTATGCTTAAACTCTTCCAAAAAATAGAAGTAGAAGGAACATTGCCTAACTCATTCTATGATGCTAACATTACCCTAATATCAAAGCCAAACAAAGAAACCACAAGAAAGGAAAATTACAGACCAATCTCTTTAATGAACCTAGATGCTAAAATCCTCAACAAAATACTTGTTAATCGTATTCAACAACACATCAAACGAATTATACATCATGACCAAGTGGGTTTCATCCCGGGTATGCAAGGATAGTTCAATATAAGAAAAATCAATCAATATAATACACCACATAAACAGATCAAAAGGAAAAATAACAGGATCATCTCTATAGACACAGAAAAAGCATTCAACAAAATACAGCACCCTTTCCTGATAAAAACACTGCAAAAGATAGGAATAGAAGGAAACTTTCTGAACATGATAAAGGGTATATATGAAAAACCCACAGCTAACATCATATACAATGGTGAAATCCTAAAAGCTTTCCCTCTAAGATTGGGAACAAGACAAGGATGCTGTTGCAGTTGGGCAGTTTGATGTAATTATGAATTCCAAAAATATAATTGGATCATGCTGATAAACTGATCTGTTAATATGGGCATGATTAAGTTATGATTAACTTAGTAGGGCGTTGAGCCCTACCCCTTTGGTGGGTGGGGAATCGAATATAAAAGACAAGGCAAAGGACAGAGGAAGTTTTTGAGAAGCAGTTTTGATGTTGGAAAGAAGGCCCCAGGAGAAGAGAAGCAAGCCATTCGCCTGATCGTCTACAGCTGACCTGGTGGAGGAAACAGAGGAGCTAAGCCCGGAGTGAAATGCAGCCCCGGGAAGAGAGGAACCCAAGAAGCCTGAACCATAGCAAATGTTGGCAGCTGTCTTGCTCCAACACGTGGCAATGGACTTTGGTGAGAGAAGAAACTTACGCTTTCTGGCCTGGTAACTGTGGCCTTCTACCCCAAATAAATACCCTTTATAAAGACCAACCCATTTTTGGTATTTCACATTAGCACCCCTTTGGCTGACTAATACAGATGCCCACTATCACCACTCCTATTTAACATTGTGTTAAAAGTACTTGCTCGAGGGAAGCAGATGTGGCTCAAGTGGTTGGGCATCCATCTACCACATGGAAGGACCCAAATTCAACCCCTGTGACCTCCTGGTAAAATTTTAAAAAATAAAAGGCAAGCAGGTGAGCCAGGCCTACACGGATGCACAGCTAGCCAGGCCCACGCACAGCGAGCCAGGCCCGCACAGCAAGATGATAATACAACAAAAGAGAGACGCAGGGGAAGGCCAAGGCAAGAAACACCAGAAACCAGGAAATGAGGTGGCGCAAGTAACAGGGTGCCTCTCTCCCACATTGGAGGTCCCTAGGATCAAATCCCGGTGAAGCCTGGAGGAAAAAAGAGAAGAGAAGGCAAGAAACAGACACAGAAGATCACCCAGCGAATGGACACAGACAGCAATGCCGGGGGGGGGGGGGGGGGACGACTCATAGAACTGTACAACAAAAAGAAAAAATAAAGTCAATTTTTTAAAAAAAGAAGTACTTGCTCAAACACTGAGGCAAGAAAAAGGTATAAAAGGCATCCAAATTGGAAAGAAGTAAAAATTTCACTATTTGCAGATGACATGATCCTATACATAGAAAGCTCTGAGAAATTTACAACAAAGCTTCTAGAACTTATAAATGAGTTCAGTAAAGTCGCAGGCTATAGGATCAATGTGCAAAAATCATTTCTGTACACCAATAGTGAGCAATCTGAGGAGGAAATAAAGAAAAAAATACGATTTACAATAGTAACTAAAAGAATCAAATACCTAGGAATAAATTTAACTAAAGATGTAAATAACTTATACACAGAAAACTATACAACACTGTTAAAGGAAATCAAAGAAGACTTAAACAAATGGAAGAATATTCCCTGTTCATAGATAGAAGACTAAACATCATTAAGAAGTCTATCCTACCCAAACTAATCTATAGCTTTAATGCAATCCCAATAAAAATCAACACAGCATTTTTACTGAATTGGAAAAAACTATGAAATTTACTTGGAAGAGCAAGAGGCCCCGAATAGCCAAAGACATATTGAAAAAGAAAAATGAAATTGGAGGAATCACATTACCTGACTTTAAAACATACTACAAAGATACAGTGATCAAAACTGCATGGTATTGACACAAGGATAGACATACCAACCAATGGAACCGAATTGAGAATTCTGATATAGATCCTCGCATATACAGTCATCTGATATTCGACAAGGCACCAAGCCCACTCAACTGGGAAAGAATGGCCTCTTCAACACATGGTGCTTGGAGAACTGGATATCCATATCCAAAAGAATGAGAGAAGAATACCATCTCACACCTTATACAAAAATCAACTCAAGATGGACCAAAGATCTAAATTTAAGAGCCAAGACCATAAAGACCTTGGAAGATAATGTAGGGAAACATCTACTGGACCTTGCAATAGGAAATGGTTTCATGAACTCAAAGCATGAGCAGCGAAAGAAAAAATAGATAAATGGGATCTCCTCAAAATTAAAAACTTTTGCACCTCAAAGGAGGTTATCAAGAAAGTAAAAAAGCAGCCTACCCAATTGGAAAAAATATTTGGCAACCATATATTTGATAGGAGCCTAATATCCAGCATATATAAAGAAATCTTACACCTCAAAAATAAAAAGACACACAACCCATTTTAAAAATGGGCAAGCGACTTGAAAAGACACTTCTCCAAGGAAAAAATACAAATGGCTAAAAAGCACATGAAGAGATGCTCAACATCACTAGCTATTAGGGAAATGCAAATCAAAACCACAATGAGATACCATCTTACACCCATTTGACTGGCAGCTATTAAAAAAACAGAGGACTATAAGTGTTGGGGAGGATGTGGAGGAATGGGAACTCTCATCCACTACTGGTGGGAATGGAGAATGGTCCAGCCACTATGGAGGACAGTTTGGCAGTTCCTCAAAAAACTACCTATAGAAGTGCCATATGATCCAGCAATTCCACTGCTGGGTATATACCCAGAAGAATTGAAAGCAAGACACGAACAGATATATGCACACCAATGTTCATAGCGGCATTATGCACTACTGCCAAAAGTTGGAATCAACCCAAATGCCCATCAACAGATGAATGCATAAACCAATTGTGATACATACATACAATGGAATATTATTCATCTGTAATAAGGAATACAGTGCTAACACACGGGATAACATGCATGAATCTTGAGGACTTTATGTTGGGTGAAGCAAGCCAGGCATTGAAGGAAAAATATTACATGACCTTACTGATATGAATTAAGCAAATCAAGCAGACTCAGAGAGCTATTGTCTGGAAGATAGGTTTGCAGGAAATAGAAAGGGAGAAGAAGGTTGTGAGCCAACACCCGTAGAGACGTAATCTATGATAAGGTGAAAGTGTGTAGTTGGGCATTAAAGGGACATGACAGGAGTAGTGATACTATTGGGTTGGGTGGTACAGGTTTGACAGATGGGTAGATTGGGGAGGGTAGGTTGGATGGTCCATGGAACTGGGGGGGGGAGGGTTGGGGGAGGGACCAGGTGAACACTGGGGATTGGCAGGTATGTGGTTGAAAGTACAAATTTGGGAACACTCTTATGGCAAAATGACAAGGAAGGGTTACTGGTTTAGGATGTTGGATAGGGGGGGCATTTGGCACAGGGTGCACAGGGAGCAGGCTTCTAGGGAGTGTGCGAATGATCATTTTGTCATAATGTGTTGTATCAGTGGGTGGAGACCCACAAAATGAGCGAGAAGGAGTTGGACTCCCATCCTGGGGAGGACCGATATGTTCACAGAGGGGTGGAAGTCTCTCGAGAGCATAGGCGGTTCCTAACGGGAGGACAAAACAGTGTGTCAAGACCCCAGTGTTGTTGCAAGTAACTATGAATCTTGTCAACCAAGGAGTGAAGCCGGTTGATCATCATGGGCCCTGAGGAGAGAGGGTGGGGGAGGAATAGAATAGATGGAACAGGGGTATTTAGTGGGCAATGGAAGTGTTCTACATGATCTTGCAATGATGGACACAGGCCATGTTAAATATCATCAAAATTTATAAAAGTGTATGCTCTAAAATGTAAGCCATAATGTAAACCATTGGCCATGGTTAGTAGCTATGTTTCACTATTTGTATATCAGTTGTAACAAAGGTACCATCCACATATAAAAAGGTATTAATATGGGAAGGGGGATAAGGGGGAGGATGTTGGGTATATCAGAGTCCCCTGTATTCTGTATGTGACTTTACTGTGACCTAAAACTTCTTTGAAAACAAAATGAAAAAAAGTAAGACACTGGGGAATAAATGGAAGAAAATGTCACTCTACATACAGGACAACAGATATTACAGTGATAAAAGGCAAAATGTCAACAAAAAATTTTAATATTTTTCATTATTTTTTAATATCCCAATCATTTAATTTTATTTTTTAAATTAAAAAAAAATTTGTATTTTATTTCTTGTATTTAAGCCTATCATTATGACTTCATTTTCTTATTAATTGTATTTGGCTGATTTATTGGCTTCATTTTTTAAGAAGCTTTGGATTACAGAAGGGTTACAACTGGGGCAGGGGGTATCATTGATGTGGGGTGTCAGTGATGGGGGATGCATGGGAGGAAGTTCACCTGAGCATAATATAAGGTATGTAAAAATGTTCAAATGTTCACGGGGCATTGTCACAGTGGGTGGAGACTCACATAAATACCGAGAGAATACTGAATTCCCATCCTGGAGTGCTCTGCCACATTCTCTGAGGGAGCAGCAACAGTCCCCCAAGTGCAGGGGCAATGACTGGTGAAGGAGGATGATCCACTAATGGGCCCTTGATATTGACGACTATGCTTGTGAGCCTTTGATCTTGAAATTGAAACTTAGCCGAGTGTTGTGGGGTGCCTAAGAGTTGCTCAAATGTGAGAGCCACCTTGTTGCTCAAATGTGGCCTCCCTCTAAGCCAAATTCAGAATATAAATGAATTACCTTCCCCCTAGCATGGGACATGACTCCTGGGGATGAGCCTCCAACTAGCAATGCAACTGGAAAAGGACCTTGAATAAAAGGAGAAAAGGTAAAGACAAATGAGTTTATATGGCTAAGAGACTTCAAAGTGAGTCAGGAGGTCACCCAGAGGTAACGCTTATGCACATCTCAGCAGATCTCATAGACTGCCAAAGTGGATACTACCCCAAATAGTGGGGCTCCTGAGGGGTCTGGAGACACCCAGCTCCTATGGTCAGGCCAGATAGCTCTGGTGCCTTGCCAGTGGGCCCTACTTTGGAGTTTGTGGTTCTGAGAGTGATAGAGTTGAACTCAGTTATGGCTTCCCTACACATGGCTCATCTGTCCCTTCTATTTAAACCTATACTTGGTGCTGGAATTGGTAGGTGTACGTCCAGGAGACTGGACTCTTTGGGCTGTCCATGTGCCAGCTGGGCCCTGAGCCTCAGCGGAGTTGCAACACCTACTCTCCAGTTCATAGGACTCACCCAGGACAACTAAGAAGGAGGTGAGGATTGACACCCACCACACCAAGGAAATGAGAGGGTCTACAACTGCAAGCGAGAGATTTCCATCCATCGGCTGTATGGGCTTGAAGCACCCTCTCAATTAGAGGTGGAGTGGACCTCACCATCCCAGAATCCTCAGGACTGGGGAATGAACTATGGACTAGAGTGGACTTACTGGTATTCCACTACAGACTTATTGTGATTCTAGCAATGGAAGAAATTACAACATTG
Source organism: Tolypeutes matacus (assembly GCA_026826555.1). Taxonomy (NCBI): domain Eukaryota; kingdom Metazoa; phylum Chordata; class Mammalia; order Cingulata; family Chlamyphoridae; genus Tolypeutes; species Tolypeutes matacus. The sequence goes on from JAKSZT010054532.1 coordinate 2,385,452, forward strand.
ATTTGGAAGCAGTGACCACTGAAGTCTCTGGAGGCAGGGAGAGGGAAAAACAGGTGTAATACGGGTTTTTTTTCAGGACTTGGGAATCGTTCTAAATGACATTGCAACAACAGATATAGGCCATTTTATATCTTCCCATAACCTGCAGAGTTGTGTGGGAGAGAGTGTAGACTACAATGTGAACTATGGTCCATGCTCAGTGGCAATGCCCCAGGATGCGTTTATCAATTGCAATGAATGTGCCACACTAATGAATTATGTTGTTTATGTGGGAGGGTGTGGGGGGTGTGGGGAGTGGGGCATATGGGAATCCCTATATTTTTGTGTAATATTTATGTAGTCTAAGTATTTTTTCGAAAATAAAAAAACACATATTTTTTAAAAAAGAATATTAATCCAAGGTGAAAGTGAAGTGCTGAGCCTGTTCCATCTTTTCTGAACCTGTGTCTCTGCTTAGGTTTGTACTTAGTCCTGTCCTTAGTAATTCCGTTTACAGGAATCCCAGTATCTGTTCAATATCCCTTAAAATAAAGTTTCCCTTGTTTTGCTTTCCTGTCTTCTAAAACAAATATCATGCAATGTGTTTGACTTGAACAATGGGAATTTATTGGCTCCTGGTGTGGTGGTTTGGAGCTATGTACCCCAGAAAAACATGTTCTTAAACTTAAGCCATTCCTGTGGGTATGAACCTATTGTAAATAGGATATTTTATGAGGTTACTTAAGTTAAGGTGAAGCCTAATTCAATAAAATGGGTCTTAATCTTATTACTGGAGTCCTTTATAAATAGAATGAAATTTGAAGACAGAGAGAGCCATAGAGGGAGCAGCCAGAAGCGGAACTTCAACAGAACCCAACTGAGAAGGGAGAGGCCAGAAGAGGCCACCATGTGCCTTTCCAGGTGACAGAGGAGCCAAGGACCAAGGATTACCAGCAGCCAGCCCCAGAACACCAGTATTTCCGAAGAAAGCATTGCCTTGATGACATCATGATTTGGACTTTCCTTAGCCTCAAAACCACGGGCCAATAAATTCCCATTGTTTAAGCCAACTCATTGCATGGTGCTTGCTTTAGCAATGAGGAAACTAAAATACCTGGTTTCTCTCTCCATTGACGTCTGGCTTTTTCTTGTGGCTTTGTGTCTTTTTTTCTTGTGTCTGAATCTTCCTCCACAGTTTCAGCTCCCTACTGGACATTTCCTCCATCATTATCCCAGCTCCCACCAGCTGGCCTCCAGTGCTAAGAGTGGTATAATTTTCCTACTGTGGCTAATCTCTGTGTTACTTTGCCATCCTCTGACATCTCAGCTATTCCTTAACCTGTGGTACCAGTTTCTTATATTAAATTTCCTATGTTTTGACTATATAGAGTGGTTTGTTTGTTTCCTGTCTTGACTCTGACTGATATATGTGACTACAGTGGTTTGCATATTTGACTGTGATCACTGCTGCAACCTTTCCAAAAATCATGTTTGATGCTGAATGAGGGTTTTTTGTCTAGGAACTCTTCCCAGATGGGTTAGTCCTGGACTTTCTGGTTTCACTTTCGACGAGTATGTTTTAAGACCCAGAATATTTTCCTGTACTGATGGTGTTGTTTGAAGTATCAGTTTAGATATCTATTGAGGATCTAGGTCTACCAGGATGGCCTCTTTATGGCAGGCAATTATTGAAAAGGATGGCTCCTTTTTTGAAGGTCTGCTGAAGAGGCCATTACGGGATTTTAAAAGCTGGCAATGTTCTTGAGGTAGGGGAAAACATTGTCTCTTTTTCAGATTCCAAGGACTCAGGTGGAGGGAGGAAGATGCGTATGTGAAGCACAAAGGATTTTTAGGGCAGTTAAACTATTATGTCTTATACTGTAATTGTAGATACATAACATTATTTGTCAAAATCCATAGAACTTTTCAGAACAGAGTGAACCTTAATGTATGCAATTTTTTAAAAATCATCTAGGAGGTTGGGAGATCCTGGAAGGAATGCAGACTGTAACTCAAGAATCTAACTGAATTACTAATATATGAAGCAGCCTCATTAAAGGAAATGGGGGTGGGGAGGAAAGGTGAGGACCTAAGCAACTTTCAAAATGAATGGAGTCTATAAGACTAAAGGCAAAAGGAACTACACATAAGCACTGTACTCTAGGAGATAAAAAAAAAAATTTCCCTTGGAAGTATGGGTTAGCAATTCTGTACTGCTATACATGTATACTGGAATGGAACAATTAAATAAATGAATGGCAGATGGTAGAAACCAGGTTTCTCACAGTTGGGGTGGGAATTTATAGATAAGCAAGGAGAGGAGGCTAGAATTAGCTATGTAGTGATGGGTTAGAGTTGGAAATATCACTATGAACTCATGGTTAGCTTAATATCGATACAGATGACTACATATAGAAGAGAAATATTTATAGATATGTGTATATGCATGAGTTAATATGCACATATGTTTCAGTTTCCTAGGCTACTCAAAGCAGATACCATGAAATGGGTTGGCTTTAAGCAATGGGAATTTATTAGCAATTTGAGGCTGTGAAAATGTTCAAATCAAGACATCATCAAGGTGATGCTTTCTTCCCAAAGACCAGCTGCCAGCGACCTTTGGCTTCTCTGCCACATTGCAAGGCACATGGTGGCACCTGCTGGTCTCTCTCTTCTCTTCCAGGTTTCATTGATTTCACCTCCTTGCTTCCGTGACTTTCTCCCTCTCCCTCTGTATTCATCCCATTTATAAAGGACTCCAGTAAGAGGATTAAGATCCACCCTAAATGAGGTGTGTCACACCTCAAGTGAAGTAGCCTCATTGAAAGGTTCTACTTACAATGGTCTACACCCACAGGAATGGATTAGATTTAAGAACATACTTTTCTGGCGTACATACAGTTTCAAACCACCACATCATATATACAAGCATCCCTCATTTTATTGCACTTCACTTTATTGCACTTTGCACGTTTTTTACAAAATGAAGTTTTGTGGCAATCCTGTGTCGATCGAGTCTATCGGTGCCATTTTTCTAACAGCAATGTGCTCACTTCATGTCTCTGTCACATTTTGGTGATTCTCACAATATTTCAAACTTTTTCATTATTGTTATATCTGTTATGGTGATCTGTGACCAGTGATCTTTGATGTTACTATTGGAATTGCTTTGGGGCACCACTAACAGCACCCAAATGAGATGGCAAATTTAAATGATAAATGTGTGTGTTCTGACTGCTCCACTGACCAGCCATTCCTGCACCCCTCTCCTTCTCTTGGGCCTCCCTATTCCGTGAGACACAGCAATATTGAAATTAGGCCAATTAATAACCCTTTAAGTATTCTTGTGAAAGAAAGAATCCCACATCTCTCATTTTAAACCAAAAGCTAGAAAGGATTAAGCTTAGTGAGGGTGGCATGTCAAAAGCCAAGACAGGCTGAAAGTGAGGCCTTTTGTGCCAAACAGTTAGCCAAGTTGTGAATGCAAACAAAAAGTTCTTGAAGGAAACTAAATGTACTACTCCAGTATATACATGAATGATAAGAAAGTGAAACGGCCTTATTGCTGATATGGAGAAAGTTTTAGTGGTCTGGATAGGAGATCAAACCCACTGCAACATTCTTTTAAACCAAAACCTAATCCAGAGCAAGGCTCTCTTCAATTCTAGGAAGGCTGAGAGAGGTGAGGATGCTGGAAAAGAAAAGATTGAAATTAGCAAAGGTTGGTTCATAATGTTTAAGGAAAGAAGTTATCTATATAACATAAAAGTGCAAGGCGAAGCAGCAAGTACGGATGGAGAGGCTGCAGTAAGTTATCCAGAAGATCTAGTTAACAAAATTGATGAAGGTGGCTACTCTAAACAACAGATTTACAATGTAGATGAAAACAGCCTTCTATTGGAAGAAGATGCCATCTAGGACTTTCATAGCTAGAGAGAAGTCAATGCTTGGCTTCAAAACTTCAAAGGACAAGCTGACTCTCTTGTAAGGGGCTAATGCAGCTGGTGACTTTAAGTTGAAGCCAATGTTCATTTACCATTCTGAAAATCTTAGCACCCTTAAGAATCATGCTACATCTACTCTGCCTGTTCTCTGTAAATGGAGCAAGAAAGCCTGGATGACAGCACATCTGTTTACAACATGGTTTACTGAATATTTTCTGACGTACTGCTCAGAAAAAAAAGATTCCTTTCAATATATATCTGCTCATTAACAATGCACCTTATAGAGATGTACAATGAGATCAATGTTGTTTTTATGCCTGATAGCACAGTATCCATTCTGCAGCCCATGCATGTATCCAGTAGTCATTTTGACTTTCAAGTCTTATTATTTAAGCAATACATTTTGTAAGGCTATAGCTGCCACAGACAGTGATTCCTCTGATAAGTCTGGGCAAATTCAAATGAAAACCTTCAGGAAAGATTCACCATTCTAGATGCCATTAAGCACACTTGTAATTCATGGAAGAGGTCAAAATGTCAGCATTAGAAAGAGTTTGGAAGAAGTTGATTCCAGCCCTCATGGATGACTTTGAGGGGTTCAAGACTTCAGTGGAGGAGATAACTGCATATGTGGCGGACTTAGCAAGAGAACTAGAATTAGAAGTGAAGCCTGAAGATGTGACTGAATTGCTGCAATCTCGTGATAAAACTTTAATGGATAAGGAGTTGCTTCTTATGGTTGAGCAAAGAAGGTGGTGTCTTGAGATGGAATCTACTCCTGGTGAAGATGCTGTGAACACTGTTGAAATGACAACAAAGGATTCAGAATATTACACAAACTTGGTTGATAAAGCAGCAGCAGAGTTTGGGAGGATTGACTCCAATTTTGAAAGAAGGTCTACTGTAGGCAAAATGCTATCAAACAGCATCATATGCTACAGAGACATCTTTCAAAAAAGGAAGAGCCAGTTGATGTGGCAACCTTCACTGTTATCCTATTTTAAGAAATTGTCACAGCCAACCCAACCTTCAGCAACCACCACCTTGATACATCAGCAGCCATCAACATTGAGGCAAGACCCTCCACCAGCAAAAAGATTACAACTCACTGAAGGCTCAGATGTTGGTTATCATTTTGTAGCACTAAAGTATTTTTTAATTAAGGTATGTACATTGTTTTTCAGACATAATGCTATTGCACACTTAATAGACTACAGTATAATATAAACATAACTTTTATATGCACTGGGAAATGAAAAATCTGTGTGACTCACTTTATTGCAGTATTTACTTTATTGCTGTGGTCTGGAACTGAACCTGCAATATCTCCAAGGTATGACTGTATTTCTTTGCTCTGTCAGCTGAAAGGGACTAGAAAGAACAACACACTAGTAGCAATGAGCTGTGTCCAGATCTCGGTTTCTAATACCACTCTCAAATAAAAGGAACCAGGAATCCTTTAAGAAATGGAAGGTTCTAGGACTGGGGCAGGAAATAAACAGGAGGAGCTTAGAGCATCTTGTAGTTCCAGAAAGTAAAGAAGTGCTAAACACACACACACACACACACACACACACAATAATGAGGCTATGTCAAAGTAACATGGGAACCAACTGAGAGAACTCCCAATGGCCAAAAGTAAACAATTTGAGCAATAAAATAAATGTAGAAATATTGGATTATAACCCAAAGTATAAACTAAATATTCATGAATCCATGCTGATATAAATAAATGAGTGAATAAATTAATAACCAGGGATGAAGAAATAAATCTCCTGTGCAGAATAATTCCAAATAATTTATGCAGATACTCTGCCCTCCTGGAGGGGGAGCATACCTTCCCACTTCTTAGGTGTGGGCCGCACAGTGACTTCATTCCAAAGAGTACAGTGTGGAAAAGGGGAAAAAGAGTGACTTTACAAGTGGAGAAACCTGACAGACAATACCTCAGCTAGGTGATCAAGGTCAACATCAGCAGTCATAAATCATGTTAATATTATGTGTACTTGATATAATGTGATGAAAATGGCACTTTACCTCTGTGGTCTTCCTCCCAATAATCCATAACCCCAGTCTTATCATGAGAAGAACATCAGACAAATTCCAATAGTTAGTGAGGCATCCTACAAAATATTTGACCAGTGGGAGAATGGGGAGTTATTGCTTAATGGGTACAGAATTTCTGTTGGGGGTGGCGAAAAAGTTTTGGTAATGGATGATGGTGATTGTAACACAACATTGTGAATGTAATTAATGCCACTGAATTGTACACTTAAAATGGTTAAAATGGCAAATTCTGTTATATACATGTTGCCACAATAAAAAATTTTAAAAAATTAAAAAAATAAAAATAAAAACACCTGACCAGAACTGCTCAAAACCATTAAGAAAATTCTGAGAAACTGCCACAGCCAAGAAGCACCTAAGAAGACATGATGGCTAAATGTAATTCAGCATCCTGGGTGGGATACTGGAGTAGAAAAAGTCCATTAGGTGGAAACTAAGGAAATCTGAACAAAGTACGGACTTTAGTTAATAATAATGTATCTCTATTGGTTCGTTAATTGTAACAAAAATACCACATTAATGTAAGATGTTAATAGGGACAGCTGGGCGTGGGGGTATATGAAAACTCTGCTAACTCTTTCCACATATGTAAAACTGTTTGGAAAATAAAGTATTTTAAAAGTAATTGCAAAGCTAAAATGTGACAGATTTCATCTCATCGTGGTCCTTATTTGCATTTCTTTGATTAAAGGTAATATTGAACAGTTCTTCATATGTTTATTGTCCATGCATATTCTTCTTTTGTGATTTTTCTGTTCATGTCCTTTGCCCATTTTTCTATTGGAGTATTTCTCTTTTTGTTAATAGATTGTAAGATGAAGGAAATTAACCTTTGTCTGTTATATATGCTTGTGTTCAGTTTGTCATTAGTCTTTCAATCTTGCTTATGACATTTTTTGCTGTACAGAAATTTTTCATTTTTATGTAGTCAAATCTGTCAATCTTTCCTTTATGGTTTGTGCATTTCATATCATGCTTGAAAAAGACTCTGCTTCCCTGAGATTATAAAAATATTCACTCATATTTCCTTCTACTGGTTTTATGGTTTCATTTTTTTCACATTTTAATATTGCTGTAACAAAAATTTGTATGGTATGAGTGAGGCATTGATCCAGCTTTATTTATCTTCTAAATGATTAGCTAGTTGTCCAATAGTGTTTATTGAATATTTCTTTTTCCCAGTAAATTGCAATGCCTCTTTCATAACACAATCAACTCCACATTTGGGTCTATTTCTGGATTTTCTATTCAGATTCTACTGATCTATCCTCCTTTTTCCAGGATAGTGCTACAGTATTTTAATTATTATAGCTTTGTAATAAATTTTATTATCTAGAAGGGCAACTCCTATCTTAATTGTTTTCTTTTTCAGAATTTCCTTTCTATTCTTTAATATTTATTCTTCCAGATAAACTTAAGAATAATTTTGTAAAATTCAGGAAAAAAAATTCTACCTCTCAAACTAATGGAATTTTCATTGGGAATGTGTTCAATTTGTAAGTTAACTACGGGAGAACAGACAGCTGTACAAGGAACAGTCTTCCTTTCTAAGAAGAAGGTATGTTTATCCATTCATTACAGTCTTCTTTTCTGTTCCTGAGAAGCATTTTATTCTTTTCTTCATAGGAGTCTTGTATTTATTGTTAAATTATATTCCTGGGTATTGATACTCTTCTTCACATAAGACTTGCACTTTTTTGTAAACTTATATTCCTAGGTATTCTATGCTTGCTACTGCTATAAGAAAATGAATCCTTTTTCACCATTATATTTTCTAATTTTTATTCTTTGTATTTATGAAGCTATTGATTTTTATGTATTTGTTCTGTAACATATCACCTTAATAAACTCTCCTACTCTTTTTGATACTTTTACTGTCTATTTTCTTGGGTTTTCAAGGTATTCAATTATATCATTTTCAAGTAATTATAATTTGGCCTCTTCCTTTTTTAATATTCACATCATCATTTTTATCTGCTTTAATCACACTGAATATTGTTTTAATGACTGTGGTGGGTATGTGGCGATCCTTTTCTGTTAGTGGGAATGAGTCTGATATCTCACCATTAAGTGTGAATTTTTTTTTTTATCTTTTTATTTATTTATTTATTTTACCAGGAGGTCCCGGGGACCGAACCCAGGTCCCTCCATATGGGAGACGGACGCCCAACCATTTGAGCCACATCCGTCCCTCTAAGTGTGAATTTTATTGTAAGTTTGAAATACTATATTCACATTTATTTTCCATCATGTTAAGGAAGTACTTTATATTCCCACTTTAATAAGAATTTTTTTAATGAACAGGAATAGATTGTATGAATTTTTGGCATCTGACAGGAAAATTTTATGGTTTTCCCTTTGATCTATTGATATGATGACATATTAGTATGTAATACAAATGTCCCAGACTTCATCAGCCTTCACTCTAAATGAGATCACATTTGCTTTTACTACCCAGATTACACCATATCAGGCCACTGGCCCAATTGCCAGAAAGTAGCACTCCCTTCCTACCTCAAATGCCTCCAAGATGTTTCTGAGAGGTCCCAGTCCTCATGTGTTTAAGAGAAGAGTCCCTCATATTATTTTGCTCTAGGTCTTCTATCATGCCTCCAAGGTGCTGCCACTGACCTTTAGGAAGTTGGTCTTCTGGGCACAGCAGTTCTTTGCTGATCACTGCTGTGGTGACTGTCATTTTGTCACTGAGAGAGAAAAATAGCTTTCCTTTTTGCCATTCTGCCTGAAGCATGAGTAAGGCTTCTCCCTAATTCCCACAACACATCTAAGACCAGGTGTATCAGTTAGCATTGGGTTTGGCAGATAGCAATAAAGACTCGGAAAAAGGTGGCCAAAAAAAGATGAGAATTTATTTCTCTTTCATGAAAAATATCTATATATGATATTGAAAAATATCCAATATCATATATGACTCTAGGGTGACCAACTCTTCCCAGTTTGCCTGTGACTGTCTCGGTTTTAAAACTGCCAGTCCCACATCCTGAGAATCCCCTCAGACCTGGGCAAGCCAGGATGGTTGATCACTTTTTCAGGGTACTCCCATTTTCTCCTCCCCAAAAATAGGATGTGGTCCTCATCCTCATGGTCCAAAATGGCTGCTGAAGTGCCAGTTACAATGCACATTTTAAGCAGCAGAATGGGAGGAGAGAGAGAAAAGAACAAGTCCACTTCCATTTAATATAAATTCCTGGAAATTCCAGACAACATACTGATTATACCTCCTTGATCATAACTTAATCACATAACTATATCTAACTGTAACAGAGGTTGGGAAAAGCAATGTGCTCTGCTAGATTTTTTTTTCTCTTGTGAGAGGAGAGAATGGATATTTGGAAGCCAAGTAGCAATCTTTATCACATCAAGCTCTAACTTTTAACAAAATATTACTGAAGGTTCAGGGATAATGGAAGGGAACTACAACATCAGAACAACTTTTTTCTATAAATATTTCATTTTATTTATTTATTTATTAAGAAAGTAGTTTCAAAAAAGAGGAAAATAATCTAGATCATTTATTTATATATGTAATTTTAAAAAATATAAACCTTTACATAAACTTCATGCATAAAGACCCAGGGGTGACCATGTTTTTTGTGACAGCCCTAACACCAGGTGTCCCAAAGCCCAGCTCCTTCCTGCCTCAGTGATGTTTTTACCTTCTGGGAGGGAAGATAGAACGTGGGAAATGCTTCGTGGCTAGGATAGGAGGGGTAAGAAGGGATACCCAACATGTCATGTTTTATCCAAACTCTTGAGGCAAATTCAGACAGGAGGCCTAGCAAGATGACAAGAACCAGGGACCAAATCGAGTCCTAGGAGCCCTGGCTTCCCAGAGACATAGGATAGGTAACCAAGGGCTACTGCTCATGGTAGCAGGAAAGGTATGGTGTTCATGGAACATTCTGGGACAGGAACTAAATAAGCCTTACAGATTGATACCTCCATGACAGGAGCTCACTTTTACCCTAAGTGGGCCAGAAAGACTGTTCTGCTTCCTAACTCAGTCTGACCCTCTTCTGATCCCAAAACTCAAAGTTTACTAATCAACCTGCTTAAGAGATAGATTACAGAACAACTTACAGCTACTAAATAGGCCCAGTAGAGGTACCCACTTGGGTCAGATACTACCTTGCTTCCTCCTTTCCTCCACATGACTTTTGGAAACTCTCCCTTTACAGAAAATTCTCTAAGTGTCTCCATGCCATGGAGTCAGAGCTGAATGCACCTTTAATTCAAGAGGGGAGAAGTTTTTCCTCCACTTCTGTCTAAGGCCCAACTCCCAAGTCTTCGTTTTCTGCCCCATAATTGACCTCTTTCCAAGATGACAGGCAATGGCAATATACATTAACTTCTGGGAAAAGGCCATCTTTGCCCATGGGTATATAGTCTGGCCCTATGTTCCCAAAGAGACAATCATACAATACAAATGACATCAGCACATTTCCAAAAGCCTGGGTCTTAATTAATACCATCTAGGAGATACTGATACCTCATTCTACATGAAGATATGACTCAATCAATCAAGTTTCTTTAGTTTTTCTTCATCAAGGCTACAAAATATTGGGGTCCACTCTCACTTCAGGTAAGCATTATCAGTCAAGCAAAGAGAAACCACTGTACAGTCTTCCCTTCTCCGTTACCATTTCATGACTTCTTTGTGAGAGCTACAGCCAGCACTTGTAAGGCAACCCAAATTTTCATCCCTGAGATATCTAAGTCTTTGGTGGAGCTGCTTATATAGTATCAGTTTTCCATTAATTTTGGCCAAGGAATATGGTAGTATGGGGAAGTCCCCCGGGCTCCCTCAAACCTTTCCCTAATCCTATTGTGGAACAGCAAGTCTGAGTAAGGATCTATTATCCCAGCCAATGCATGGCCCTCTTTTTGCCTGATCGCCCAGTGGTATGAGAAGCCCCATCCAACTCATATAGAATTAACAGAGCTATTGTAGAATCAGACATGGTAAGCATACACACAATGTAAATGCACTATAATTTCCTTTGACAATTTTCCTAATGGGTTTTTTCCCTTTTATTAAAAATTTATTGCAGTATATCACTCATACATAAACATACATAAACAGTAAGTGTATAATAATAGTTGTGAACTTACAAAACAAACATACATAACATCATACAGGGCTCTCATACCTCACCCTACCACCAATACCTTGTATTGTTGTGAAACACTTTTAACTAATGATTAAAGAGCATCCTCAAAATATTACTACTAACCAACATATTTTTCCCCAACCCACCCTATTATTATTATTATTTTTATATCACTTATACATGAATATACATAAACAGTAAGTGTATAGCAAAAGTTGCAAACTTACAAAGCAAACATGCATAACATCATACAGGGGTTCCATACATCAACTCACCATCAACACCTTGCCTTGTTGTGAGTCATTTGTTACAAATTATGAAAGAATATTTTCAAGATCTTACTACTAACTATAGTCCTTGTTTTACATTTGGTGTATTCTCCCCCAACCCGCCCTATTATTTTTAAAACATATTTTTATGACAGAAGTTGTAAACTTACAAAACAATCATGCACATGTGCAGAATTCCCAAACAACCCCCCTCTATCAACACACCACACTGTGGTGGAACATTTGTTATAGATTATGTGATAATATCATCCAATTATTACCAGGTCCACAGCATACAGTTGGCACACTTTTTCCACACTCCCCCATTATCAACACAGTACATCTTTGATATAGATGCATGAACATTACATTATTACTGTTAACCACAGTCTATAGGTCAGTCCAGTTTTATTTTTCCCATGCTTCTCCACATTTCCACCACCTTGCAATAGTGATGTACATCTGCTCTAGCTCACCGAGGACACTCTTGCATCTGTATCATCAACCACAATTCTCATCCACCTCTGGGTTCACCGTGTTATTCAGTCCCTAGATTATTCTCTAGTTTGCTGTCAATTGGCATTTATATCGCTATACTACCATTTTCAGTCATATTCCCATTTATAAACCAGCTGTTACTCACTATAATGTGTTACCTTCAATGCTGTACATTTCCACACTTTTACAGTAAAGCTAATTAAAACTTCTACATACATTAAGCAACAGTAGTCCATCTCAGTTCTCCTCTTTTCTCCTTTAGGAATCTACCACCTACCACCAGGTCTTAAAGATATTTTCCTACATTTTCTTTTAGAAGCTTTATGGTTCTTGCTTTCATATTTAGGTTTTTGATCTATTTTGAGTTAATTTTTGTATAAGGTGTGAGATAGGGGGTCCTCTTTTCTTCTTTTGGCTGTGGATATCCATTTCTCTCAGCACCATTTGTTTTTTTTTGTTTGTTTTTTTTTTTTTTTAAAGATTTTATTTATTTATTCATTTATCCCCCCCTTGCTGCTTGTGCTCGCTGGGTCAGCCAACCACGCCATGCGGGCGGGCCTGCCCTCACCAGGAGGCCCCGGGAACCGAACCCAGGGCCTCCCATATGGTAAACGGGAGCCCCACTGATTGAGCCACAGCCGCTTCCCAACACCATTTGTTGAATGGACTGTTCTGCCCAAGCTGGATGGGTTTGACAAGCTAGTCAAAAATCACTTGACCATAGATATGAGGATCAGTTTCTGAACCATCAATTCAATTCCATTGGCCTATGTGTCTGTTTTGATGCCAGTACCATGCTGTTTTTACCACTGTAGCTAGGTTATATGATTCAAAGCCTGGAAATGAGAATCCTCCAACTTCGCTTTTTCTTTTTAAGATGATTCTGGCTATTCAGGACCCCTTACCTTTCCAAATAAATTTGATAATTGTGTTTTCCATTTATTTTTAAAATGCTGGTGGAATTTTTATTGTGTTTGCATTGAATCTGTATATCAATTTGAATAGAATTGACATCTTAATGATATTTAGTGTTCTATCCGTGAGCATGGAATGTTCTTCCAATTATTAAGGTCTTTTTTTATTTCTTTTAACAATGTGTTGTAGTTTCCTGGATACAAGTGCTTTATATAGTTATTTAAGTTTATTCCTGAGTATATGGGTTTTATCCGTCATATTTTATTTTCACCACTCTTTTGACACTTTTAGTTACTTTTATTATATAATCGTCATTTCTAGACTCTCTTCCAGGCCTCTCTCTCCTGTCTTTTCTTTTCAGGCTATAGCACACCCTTTAGTATTTCCTGCAAAGCCGGTCACTTGATTACAAACTCTCTCGGTTTCTGTTTATCTGTGAATATTCTAAACTCGCCCTCATTTCTGAAAGACAATCTTGTCAGATATAAGATTCTTGGCTAGAAGTTTTTCTCTTTCAGTATCTTAAATATATCATACCACTGTCTTCTTGCCTCCATGGTTTCTGATGAGAAATCAGCATTTAATCTTATTGGGTACCCCTTAAATGTGATGCATTGCTTTTCTTTTGCTGCTCTCAGAATTCTCTCTTTGTCTTTGGCATTTGACATTCTGATTAGTATGTGTCTCGGAGTTGGTCTATTCAGATTTATTCAGATGGGAGTACATTGTGCTTCTTGGACATGGAAATCCTTGTCCTTCAAGAGGGTTGGGAAATTTTTGACCATGATTTCTTCAAATATTCCTTCTATCCCTTTTCCCTTCTCTTCTCCTTCTGGGACACCCTTTATATGTATGTTTGCACATCTTTTGCTGTTGTTTAGTTCCCTGAGACCTTGTTCAACTTTTTTCCATTCTTTTCTTCATCTGTTCTTTTGTCTGTTCACTTTCGGAGGCCATTTCTTCAAGCTCACCAATCCTTTCTGCTGCCTCCTCAAATCTGCTGTTATATGATTCCAGTCTATTTCTTATTTCATTTATTGTGCCTTTCATTCCCATAAGATCTGTTGTTTTTCTATGTATGCTTTCAAATTCTTCTTTGTGCTCATCCAATGTCTTCTTAATATCCTTGATCTCTTTAGCCATCTCATTGAATTTATTAAGGAGATTTGTTTGAACGTCTATGATTAGTTGTCTCAACTCCTTTATGTCATCTAGAGGCTTATCTTGTTCCTTTAACTGGGCCATATTTTCCTGTTTCTTGGTGTGGATTATAATTTTTTGTTGGTGTCCTGGCATCTAGTTTACTAGATTATTTATTCTGTGTGCAGTTTTTCTCTTTAGTTTAGGGCTTCCTGACCTCCCTTGCTGGTTGTGTAGTAGGAACCAAGAATGTAGTTGGTGCTATAAGCTGTGGAGGCTCAAGTTGTCCTCAGTGCCCTAAGGACTGATGAAGCTTCTCCCAACTTTCTCCTTTGCCAGGGATAGGGACAGAGCCACAGCCTTGTATAATAATCCAAGTCATGCAGGCCTAGACTGTAGATGCCCAGAGAGACTGATGAAGCTTCACGCCCCTTTCTCCCCTGCCTGGGGCAGGGATGGAGCTGCAGGTGTGGGGCAGCAATCTATGCCATGCAGTTCCAAAATGACCACAGTTACCCCCATAGTCTTCCGACTATTCAGTCTGTGCCACCTGAATGTACCTGCATTTACCTGGAGAGGCTGGTGCAAGGCCCGCCAGCTTCCTCCCTGCTGGAGGTGGGGCTGTAGCCTAGGCTAGAGCTGCAGCCCGATCTGGGTGAAAGAAACCATTCTCTACTGTTACTGATTTTCAGTCAGCCAGGCTTCCCTTCATGCTGGGGGTGGAGTCAGAATGGCAGCAACCAGCCTCTTTCTGACTTGGACAGGTTCACACTTTAGCTGTTCTCAGGATTATACTTTAGCCAGCAGAATTTATTTATCAGTAGCTGAAATCGGTGACCAACTGTCTCTTCCTTCCCTGTTTTTGGGAAATGGAGCTTCCAATTCCAGCCACAAAATAGCTCCTGAGGTGGCTTGCATTGCCAAAGCATGATGATCACTGGTCTCCACATTGTGGCTTGTATTTTCTGGTAGAGGCTGGCACAGCTCCTGCCAGCTTCCTCCCTGCCAGAGGTGGGGCTGGGGCTTAGGCTAGAGCTGCAATCTGATGGAAAGAATCCAGTCCCTACCAGCACTGTGATTTTCAGTCAGCTCTGCTTCCCCTCATTCCAGGGGCAGTGTTAAAATGGTGGCTACTGGCCTCTTTCTGACTCGGACACTTTCAAACTTTAGCTGTTCTTAGGATTATACTTTAGCCAGCCCAATTTACTAATCAGTAGTGAAGTTGGTGCCCAACTGTCTCTTCCTCCCCCGTTTTTGGGAAGTGGAGCTTCCAATTCCAGCCCCGGAATAACTCCCAAGGCAGCTTGTGCCCCCAGTGGAGAATGGACACTGGCCTCCAGGGCGTGGAATGTTCTACTTGTGAATCTTCTCTGCAGGTGGGCAGTCTCCTCCTTCCATTCTTTCATGGATGTTGCAGGATGCTCTTCTGGTCTCCTGGAGCCCCCAAACAGGTGCTTTAGATAGCCCTGGGTGATTACTAACTGTCCTGTAGCACGAGATGACTCTGGGAGCTCCTTACTCTGCTGCCATCTTGCTGGTTGTTCCCTAATGGAGTTTTTATTAGTTGCCTGAAATACTTTCTGGAATGAGGCAGGGATAAATAAACAAGTTTTCATAACTTCCCTCCCTGCCTCCCTTCCTTCCTTCCTCAACAAAAGTTTATCAAACACTTATTATATACCAAGTGCTATATATGGCACTGGAGATAAAACAGTAATCCAAAAAGAAATGGTCTCTGTCTTCACGGAGATTACATTTGAGTAGGAGAAGATACATAGTAAACAAGTAAACAAGACAATTTCAGATAGTGATAAGTGATAAGAAGAATATTAAGCAATGAGTTGTGATAGAGAGTAACTGAGGGCTTACTAAGAGATGGCCTCTCTTAAAGAAGTGATATTGAAGTTGATACTTTGCAAAGATATGGAAGAAGATTATTCCAGCAAAAACAAAGTCCTTAAGGCGGGAATGAGAAGATCATGTTGAAGAAACAGAAAGAAAGTCAGTATGGCTGAAGGTGCCTGCCAGAATGCCATTCCAGAAGGTCATTTATGGGGTCAAACTCTACATGTAATCCATAAGAACTTTCTTTTAATGGCTTCATATAGGACAAGACAACCCTACCACACACACACATGGCTCCCCATGATACCTGAGTGCCTTGATTCAAAGTCTGGCCCAGATGTCCTGAGGAACTGCTATATACCACCCAGAATCCCCTGGCCTCAATAATGAGAGATACCATTGCTGCTACTTTCCTGCACTACCCATCCTCACCAAATCAATGCCCTGGGAAGCTCCAGACTGCCAATGACACCTTGCAGAATGTACCTCTGATGGCAAACACTCCTCATTGGGGTAGGGGGTGTGGTGCATTTAGGGAACCTGGTCTGACTCTCTTTCTGCCTCAGCTGTCTCAGCCAATCCTAATGTAAACTAAGGAAGCCATTATTTGCCCCATTCTAGATCTCTGAAATCATTAACTACTCATCTCCACTGCCTCAAAATTAACTATAGCAATATGTTCCACAAGGTTCTTCTGGCTTCTGCTAAGCATACTGCTCCATGCTGTCACAATAACACCTAACTCACCACTATAAACTGCTTAAGATATATTATAGTTTCACTTGCTTGTTTCCTGTCTTCTCCCTCTAGATCGGAATGTAAACTCCATGAAAAAATGACTTGTCTCTTATTCACTGCTGTATTTCCAGTGCCTAGAACAGTGCCTTCCACATAGTTGGTGCATCATAAACATTTGTTGAATTAATGAATTCTAATAACAGCTTCCTTCATTAGATTGGTCTCTTGCAACTATTTCTGCATTCTCCATTCCCTCCCACTGTTCTCTTTGTCTACTCTTGCACCAATACCACTCTCTTTTAATCACTATAGATCCTGTAAGTCCTAATATCAGGCAGAGTGAACCCCCAACTTGTTCTTCAAAGTGTGGTGGGTAAGCATGTGGAATCGGGAGCCAAATTTTCTGGATTTGAGTTCTGGTTCTGCAGAATAAGCTCTGTGATCCTGGCCAAGTTACTTAACCTTTCTATGCCTCAGTTTTCTCATATATAAATATACGTAAAAGAGTACCTACCTCATAGGATTGTTGTAAGAATTAAATGGGTTAATATATGTAAAGCGTGTAATACATTATTCGCCCGCTGCCTGAAATATAGTAGGTGCTCATATGAACATTGGCCTGCATTTTCCTTTATTTTTTATACTGTTCTTCTCAATTTTGTTATCAAGGTAATAAAGTCTCATAAAATTAATTTATTTTTCTATTCCCTGGAAATTTTTGTGTAAAGATTGGACTTACCTGTTTCTCAAATGTTGTTAGAACTCACCTGTAAAACATCTGAGTTGTGGGATTGGAGGCAGGGGAGGAGAGCTTAACTAGTTTATAGGTATAGTCAAGTTTTCTATTTCTTGAGACATTTGTGGTAAATTTTATATCTAGGATATTATCCATTTTGTTTAAGATTTCAGATTTATTGGCATAAAATGGTTCAGAGTAATATCTTAATATTTTTTATCTTCTCTATATTTACAGTTATGAACTCCCTCTTTCTTTTACTTTCTCTATTTATTACTTGATTAGTATTGTCAAAGGTTTATCTATTTTCAAAGAACCAATCTTTTCAAATGACAAATTTGGGGGGTTGTTATATCCTCTCTATTGTAGCTTTCTTTTCTATTTTTTTAAATATCTGCTCTTGTCTTTCTTTCCTTTTACTTGTTTTAGGTTTGTTTTATTTTTCCCTTTCTAACTTTTTAAGCTGGGCACTTAGACCATAAATGCGCATTCTTTTTTGTTTCCTAATGAAAGTATTTAAGGGTATATATTTCTAAGTACAATCTTCCTTTGCTGTACCTCACAAATTTTCACATGAGGTATTTTTATTAACATTCAGCCATAAATAGTTTCTAATATACATTATGGTTCCTTCTGTGACCCAAGAATTAAACAAATACATGCCTTTAAATTTCTATATGTTATTTTTTGCTATTGACCTAATTGCATTAATTAATTTGCAATAATTAATTTGCTATTGACTTGATTGCATTGTGATCAGAGAATATATTTGAAAAATTTGAATGTTATTCAAATTTGTACATTGTAGGTTCTATTTTTATTTCTATAATAGTTATCCTTAAATTTTAGTATTCATACTTAAATTAACCAAAACTATATTTAATCAATATCTCTACCTTCTTCCCAAATGATAAAAGAAACTTATAAAGCTTTAACCTAATCAGCCTCCTCTCAGCTTACTAATTATCACTGCCCAGTAATTTAGTTCGATTTTTTTTTTAAAACTCTCCAACTTGATCACTATTATTATTGTTTTATAGAGAGAAATGGTTGTTTATATTTATCTAAATTTCACAAATTTTTTTCTTCATTATATTCTTTCTTACTGGAGATTCTTTTATTTATTTTTTTATTTATTTTTTTATTTTTTATTTTTTTGAGGTACCGGGGTTGGGGATTGAACCCTGGACCTTGTATGCAGGAAGCTGGCATTCAGCCACTGAACCACATCAGCAACCCTGAGTTGGTTTTTTCATTTGTTTGCTTGTTGTCTGGAATTTTTTTGTTTGTTTTTAGAAGGCACCAGGGACCGAACCTGGGACCTCCCATGTGGGAAGCAGGCGCTCAATCGCTTGAGCTACATCCACTCCCAGGAAATTCTTTTTAGAAAATTATTTAGTGAGGATCTGATTTTATATGTCTGAAGATGTCTTTATTTAGTTTGAATTTTGACTATTATTAGAGAATACTTTCAGATGAATGAAAACGAAAACACAACACATTAAAACTTATAGAATGCAGCTAAAGCAGTGTTTAGAGAGAAAAATTTTAGCTTTAACAAATACATCAAAAAGAATGAAGCAAAATTTCAAATCAATAGAATAACTTTCCACATTAAGAAACTGAAAAACGGATGGAAGGGCAAGATGGCGTTAGTGTAGGAGGGCGCACACTGCAAGCTCCCAGAGCAAGGCGGATTGGGGACAGGGTCCTGCCCGGGGTTCTGTGCTGTGCACGCGTGGAGTGAGAGGCTTGGGACATCTATCTGCGCGGATCGGCGGCGTGGACCGAACGGTGGAGATTCGTGAGTTTTGAGGCTGCCGGTGGAGGTTGGCACAGGCGGCTGAGCCCCGCGGTTACGGAAATAAATAATAAAACGGCCATTTGGAGCCGCGGGCGGGGCGAAAAAGTTTTATTTTCTGGGGAGCTGGCTGCCTGGCGCCCCTTGGACCTTGTGTGAACAGAGCAAACGAGCTAGTCAGCACCCGGTGAATCGGAGGGGGGATTTTGGTCGGGGAACGCAGCTGATTTCCCTAGCCACCCAGGGATAAGACCCGGGCCGCTGCGGAGCCAGGAGGAAGGGACACTTCCCAAAGAAGGGAGGGTTCGGTTGGAAGACAGGGAAGGGTATTTTATATTTTTAGACATTGATCTGGCTGCCTGCACCGCCCCATAGCTTTGGGGAGCAGATAAGCCGAACTGAAGCAGCACCAGGCTAAGAGCAGATGTGAATCCGCACTCAAACTGATTTACTGAGCAGCCCGGTGACGCTGGAGCTCGGCGCCAGAAGGGGCGGAATCCGCCATCTTTAGCACTCCTCACTGACTAACATCAGAGCTTCAGCTAACCTGGGGAGTCCGGAAAGAGGGACGTGCTTGATTAATTTCCACGGGCCCAGCTAGGGTCCCTTCCGTAAGGGGGTTGGTCTAGAGGAGGAATTATTTTGGGTCCTGCATTTGGCTAAAAAAAAAAAAAAAAAAAGTGAGGTCACCTCAACAAATGAAAAATAAATTCTTTTTAATTTAGTTTAATAGCTAAAAGCTGCTTCAGGACCTGCATATAGAACCCTGTGGGGAAATTCATTGATAAACACAAGTAGGCAGGAAGGATCCACGTGGACCCTAGGGGAATCATTGACCCCCCTTAGCTCTGTTTGACTGCTTGCCTGTGTGGATCTTTGGTTTCTCTCTGTTACTTTCTGGTCTATTGCTATTATTCCCATTTTCCTCCCCCCTTCCTTTTTCGTTCTATTTTTTTTTTAATAGGTGCTGCCAGCTGGTCGCTTATTTGCTGGGCTTCTTATTCAGTAATTTCCCACTCGCTGTATATATCGATTCTGTATTACAAACTATTGCTTATCCTTCCTGCATATTTCTGCCTTCTGTTTTCTGTTCTGGCTCTTAGAGACAACATTTCTTCATAGGCCCACAACTTAAGGGTGTCAATTTCTATACCATCTATTTTGTTTTCTTCTTCTTTTTTCTTTTTTTTTTTTATTAGTATTAACTTTTTCCTTTCAGACCTTTCTCTACTATTTCTCTACCTCCTCATAATTCTAGCCTTCTAAATCACTATATATATATATTCCTCCATTTGTTTTCCCAGTCCATTGTAGGAAATCCATATTTTTTCCTAGTACTCTACACTGCCTACACAAGTTAAATATTCATCTCATTAAGTCTCATTTTGCCCCTCTTCTAACTTTTATCAATATTTTTATTATCCTTCTGCCTTCCTTACATCTTTTGATTCCTCTGGCCCTAACCTTTTGCCTTCAAGGGAACATAGAAAGAAGTAAGGAAATAAAATAAGAAGAAAAACTGCCAAAGAGAAAACTTAACTCACACGCAGAACCAACAGCTAAATAAAATTCTAGAGCATAGAGAAAAGCTAATCAACTGAACAAACCCATCAAGATAATATGATGACCAGAGGGCAACAGAAAAATACAAATGACTCTGAGAAACTGGAAAACATGGACCAGTCCAGTGCACAAAATAAAAACCAGGAAGCAATGCAGTACATCGAACAACTAATCAAAGCTATCCAAACAAATATCATGGACCAACTTAAAGAACTGAAGGAAGAGATTAAGGATATAAAGAAGACACTGGGAGAACATACTGAAGAAATAGCTAACACACCTAAAAAGGTAACGGATATGATGGCGAACAAAGACACAAGTCAAGAAATGAAAAAGACGCTGGACTCACATGGCAGCAGAATTGAACAGGCAGAGGAAAGAATTAGTGATATGGAAGACAATACAGTTGAAATCAAAGAGATTGTAGAAAAGATAGACAAAAGGATAGAAAAAATCCAGTATGGTCTCAGGGAATTAACCGATAATGCAAGACGCACAAACATACGCATTATGGGCATCCCAGAAGGAGAAGAGAAGGGAAAGGGAACAGAAGGAGTGTTGAAGGAAGTTATGGCTGAAAACTTCCCAACTCTATTGAGAGAGATGGATGTGCAGATCCAGGAACACAGCGCACCCCAAATAGTATAAATCCCAACAGGCCAACTCCAAGACATATACTTGTCAAACTGTCCAATGCTCAAGACAAAGAGAAAATACTCAAGGCAGCAAGAGAAAAGAGAACCATCACATACAAGGGAAGCACAATAAGATTAAGTGCTGATTTCTCAGCTGAAACCATGGAGGCAAGAAGACAGTGGTATGACATAGTCAAAACACTAAAAGAAAAAAACTTCCAGCCACGAATTCTCTATCCAGCAAAATTGGCATTCAAAAATGATGGAGAGTTCAAAATATTCACAGATAAACAGCAATTAAGAGAGTATGTCAAGAAGAAACCAGCACTTCAAGAAATACTAAAGGAATCTCTACAAATTGAAAGGAAAAAACAAAGGAGAGAGAGTTGGAGGAGAGTTTAAAAACAACTGAAAACTCAAAAAGAGAAACAAAACATATGACATACATTAACCCAAAGAAAAAATGACTGAAGTAAGAAATTCATTACGAGTAATAACACTGAATGTTAATGGATTAAATTCACCAATCAAAAGACACAGATTGGCAGAATGGATAAGAAAATATGATCCATCTATATGCTGTCTACAAGAAACCCACCTTCGGCCCAGGGATTCAAGGAGGCTGAAAGTGAATGGCTGGAAAACCATTTTACAAGCTAACAATAGCCAAAAAAGGGCAGGAGTAGCTATTCTAATATCAGACAAAATAGACTTTAAATGCAAAACTATTGTAAGAGACAAAGATGGACACTAACATATTAGTAAAAGGAGTAATCTCTCAAGAAGAGAGAACAATCATCAACATTTACGCACCTAATCGAGGTGCCTCAAAATACGTGCGGCAAACTCTGGAAAAACTAAGAGGAGAAATAAATTCCTCTACAATTATAGCAGGGGACTTCAACACACCACTATCATCATTAGACAGAACATCTAGGCAGAGAATCAATAAAGAAACGAAGGCACTCAACAATACATTAGAAGATTTGGACTTAATAGACAAATACAGAACACTACACCCAAATACAGCGGGATTTACATTCTTCTCCAGTGCACATGGAACATACTCCAAAATAGACCACATGCTAGGCCCCAAAACAACACTCAATGAATTCAGAAAGATTGAGATTATACAAAGTAATTTCTCTGACCACAACGGAATGAAGTTGGAAATCAATAAGGGCCAGAGAAACAGGTTAGGCACAAGGATATGGAAGTTAAACAACACACTCTTAGACAAACAGTGGATCAAAGAGGAAATTTCAAAAGAAATCAGTAACTACCTTGAAACTAATGAAAACAACAACACAACATATCAAAACCTATGGGATGCAGCGAAAGCAGTCCTGAGAGGGAAGTTCATAGCCATAAATTCATATATTAAAAAAGAAGAAAGAGCTAAAATTGAAGACCTAACTGCACACTTGGAGGAATTGGAAAAACAACAACAAACTAAACCTAAAGGAAGTAGAAAACAGGAAATAACAAAGATTAGAGCAGAACTAAATGAAATAGAGAATAAGAAAGCACTGGAAACAATAAACAAAACCAAAAGCTGGTTCTTCGAGAATATCAACAAAATTGACAAACCCTTAGCCAGACTAACAAAGAAAAAGAGAGAACAGATGCAAATACATAAAATAAGGAATGAGCAAGGTGATATCACTACTGACCCCACAGAAATAAAGAGTATCATAAGAGGATACTTTGAAAAATTATATGCCAACAAGAATGACAATTTAGAGGAAATGGACAAGTTTCTAGAAACCCACAAACAGCCGACATTGACGAAAGAAGAAATAGATGAACTCAACAGCCCAATTACAAGTAAAGAGATAGACTCAGTCATTAAAAACCTCCCAACTAAGAAGAGTCCAGGACCAGATGGCTTCACAGCTGAATTCTACCAAACATTCCGGAAAGAGCTAACACCAATTCTACTTAAGCTCTTCCAAAAAATAGAAGTAGAAGGAATATTACCTAACTCATTCTATGATGCCAACATTACCCTAATACCAAAACCAAATAAAGATACCACAAGAAAGGAAAATTACAGACCAATTTCTCTAATGAACCTAGATGCTAAAATCCTTAACAAAATACTTGCTAATCACATTCAACAACATATCAAAAGGATTATACACCATGACCAAGTGGGTTTCATCCCAGGTATGCAAGGATGGTTCAATATAAGAAAATCAATCAATGTAATACACCACATAAACAAACTGAAAGAAAAAAATCACATGATCATCTCTATAGATGCAGAAAAAGCATTCGACAAAATACAGCACTCTTTCCTCATAAAAACACTACAAAGGATAGGAATAGATGGAAACTTTCTGAAACTGATAAAGGGTATATATGAAAAACCCAAAGCTAACATCATTTTCAACGGTGAAATCCTAAAAGCCTTCCCTCTGAGATCGGGAACAAGACAAGGATGCCCACTATCACCACTCCTATTTAACATTGTCTTAGAAGTACTTGCACGAGCACTGAGACAAGAAAAGGACATAAAAGGCATCCAGATTGGAAAAGAAGAAGTAAAAATTTCATTATTTGCAGATGACATGATCCTATACATAGAAAGCCCTGAGAAATCGACAACAAGGCTTCTAGAACTTATAAAGGAGTTCAGTAATGTTGCAGGCTATAAGATCAACGCTCAAAAATCAGTAGCATTTCTGTACACCAATAACCAGCAAACTGAGGAGGAAATCAGGAAAAAAATAGTTACAATAGTAACTAAAAGAATCAAATACCTAGGAATAAATTTAACTAAAGATGTAAAGGACTTATATACAGAAAACTACACAACACTGTTAAAGGAAATCAAAAAAGACTTAAATAAATGGAAAAATATTCCCTGTTCATGGATGGGAAGATTAAACATCATCAAGATGTCCATCCTACCCAAACTAATCTACAGATTTAATGCAATCCCAATAAAAGTCAACACTATATTTTTTAAGGAACTGGAAAAACTAACCACAAAATATATTTGGAGAGGTAAGAGGCCCCGAATTGCCAAAGATATATTGAAAAAGAAAAATGAAGTTGGAGGTATCACATTACCTGACTTTAAAACATACTACAAAGCTACAGTGATCAAAACTGCGTGGTATTGGCACAAGGATAGACCTACTGACCAATGGAACCGGATTGAGAGTTCTGATATAGATCCTCGCATATACAGTCATCTGATATTTGACAAGGCCACGAAACCCCCTCAGCTGGGAGAGAGTGGCCTCTTTAACAAGTGGTGCTTGGAGAACTGGATATCCATATCCAAAAGAATGAGAGAAGAATACCATCTCACACCTTATACAAAAATCAACTCAAGATGGATCAAAGATCTAAATATAAGAGCCAAAACCATAAAAACCTTGGAAGATAATGTAGGGAAGCATCTACAGGACCTTGTAATAGGAAATGGTTTCATGAACTTCACAGCCAAAGCACGAGCAGCAAGAGAAAAAATTGATAAATGGGATCTCCTCAAAATTAAAAACTTCTGCACCTCTAAGGATGTTATTAAGAAAATAAAAAGGCAACCTACCCAATGGGAAAAAATATTCGGCAACCATATATCTGATAGGAGCCTAATATCCTGCATATATAAAGAAATCCTTCACCTTGAAAATAAAAGGACAAACAACCCATATAAAAAATGGGCAAGTGACCTGAAAAGACACTTCTCCAAGGAAGAAATACAAATGGCTAAAAAGCACATGAAAAAA
>JAKSZT010054532.1:2415453-2576489 GCA_026826555.1 Tolypeutes matacus
ATATATATAAATAACATTTTTGTAAGCAAATACACATATATGCATATATATTTATATATCATTTTGCAAATGTTTGTATGTATTGTGAGAATTTTGATTTTTACCCATAATAAAAAAAAAAGAAAAAAAAAAAAAGAAAAAAAAAAAAAAAAAAACAACAATCCTTCCCTTCAGAGGTTCTTATGAGTATTACTGAAATAATATATGTAAATACCTGGAGGAACTCAATTACGACTTCCAGATTTCTAATTGGCCCCTAGACAGGCCATGCTCTGCCTCTGGTGAATCAGCAAAGGACTCAGGATAAAGGAAGGAGTTTTACAAAGGCTAGCCAAAGAAAGGAGCCAGAAGGGAGGAAGAACAGCAAATTTCAAGCATGCTGAGCACTGGACCTGGGGCCCAGCATAAAAATCTCTAGGTCTACCACTCTTAGGAGCCCTCTCCCTGACCCAATTCCCAAGCCAGGACGGGGGATGCCAGTGATATCCTCACTGTGCCAGCTTATACTCAGATAGGCGTAAATATTCCAACCTTCTCTTTGTATCTCTGCCTGGGTCATCAGGCTTGGCCTTGTGACTTCATTTTTCTGGCTCTTTAAGTGTACTCTTTAAGCACTAAGAGTATTAAGTACTCTTTAATGTACTCTACTTTTAAAGTGTTTTAAGTACTCTTTAAAGGGTATTAAGTAGTCTTTAGGTACTAAGAGTATTAATTAAGTACTTCCTCTGAGAGCAATGGGATATTTCCCTAAGGTCTCTGGAAGAACTTATATTTTTGCAACAGATCAAAAGCCTGCTTCCTCTTGCATCCATGCCCTTTGGTGCCCAAAGGTGAGCAGAGCCCAAAGGAAGGTTGGCCAACTGGGCTCTGGGCCACCTCTGACCTGCTGACAAAAGGCAATAGAAGCTGAGTCATGGCCCCTGGGTTAACTTTGATGAACACTTGGGAAGAGCCATGCTCTTAGAATTTGCAATGAGCATTTTAGGGACTTTATGGGCTTCTGGCTAGTGATTTTAAGCTTGAGCATGCTCTGAGAGATATCATCCATTTCCCTGTGTCTTGAAGCCTCTCTTTCACCATTCACTTCCCACATTCCCAGAAGAGCTCTGAAGTGGGAAGTCTGGATGCAGGCCAAAGTGGGGCAGCAGTGCCTCACCAGTCTCAGGACTTGATCAAGTTGTGTTCTGTCCCTGTCCCAAGGAAGAGCCATGTTCCTGGCAGCACTGCAGAGAGGGTGGGGGCAGCTGTAAGGAGCTGGGAAAAGAGGCCACATATTTTGGGATCTGACAGCCTTTCTTCAAAAGTCACCTCAGGTGAGGAAAAGTAACCGCAGTTACCATGGGAGGGCAGCAGAGGCCAATTTACAGAATCCTGAGCCTAAACTCCAGGGTTAGAATCTGTTTTGGCCTACCCACCCAGAGTCTTGAATCTTAGGTCAGCTTAATCCCAGGTCACCAACACCTCCCCGCAGGCCAGTACAGACCTGACCCAATGGAAAAAGATCCAAAGAGCAGCCAGAGAAGTCCAAGAAGAGGAAAGGCTCCAGGACAGTAGGGCAGACATGGTGATCCAAAACACCACAATAGAGAAAAAAAGTCAAAAGCAATGTAGGGGAGGTGGGAAGTAATTTGCATATAATTTAGTTCCATTAGTCTGTGCACAGAAGTCCTTCTATCCCTAGCTGACTTTCACACAAGATACAGTCTCCCCTACTTTTGATATTCTAAGCTGAGTTTTCCCAGCCTAGAACTGCTCAGAACAGCTGCCTCAAATTCTGCTCCAGATTGCCCTAGCAGTGACTTTTTTCCATGTCCACCACACTGGCCTCTCTGAACTAGAAGAGTCATCTTCTTACTTTCATGGTCCATGAAGTTAGTTTATCCAGATATTGTAAGAAGGCAATTCAGGGACTCTGGAAAGAGTTTCAACCTTACTCTGGGTATACCAGAGGGATGAATCATCTGTGATTACTTGGGGAAGGGGGTGAGGCTGGTAACCAGTGTTAGCTCGATTAGTTATTAAACTCAGAGGATATTAGAATTGGTTGTCCATGTTCCACAAATTAACTGAAAGCCAGAAGCACTTCCACAAGACGGTCTTACTGGAGTGTCTAGATATGAGCCCAGACTTCAGAACAGAAAGTTACAGAGAGCCTGTTAAGTGACATAGCAGAAATCAAGATGACATCCACTTTGGAGACCACAAGGCTGATAGAGGAAAACGGGCCCAGATATGGGTTTAGACCAACTAATGATGGCGTTGAGCTTCCCTGAGGGATGCACTGGGGAAGCCTCATGCACCTTTCCTCCTAAGCTCCCAGACCATGTTTCAGGTTCAGACCAATTCCAGGAGAGCTTCTGGCTATCTTGCAAGCCTGGGGACTCAGTCTCCTTCCCTTTCTTCTCTAAAGCTGTCATTGACACTCCATCCCTTTAGATAGAGGACATCTCTCCTTTGGGCTAACTAAAGAATGGGTTGTTCTGGCACTCTCTAAAAGATAAATTTAAAGACAGCCTTCAGGAAAATGGTTCTACTGACCACCATCAAGACAAAATAGAGAAGAGGTAACAAAAGTGACACATTGCACATACTAGGTTTGGCGAATTGTTACAGAGGAATGAACATAAAATGAACAAATAATAGCTGGAGGTTGGGCCCTAGCTCCTGGCTCCCTTCTGAGATGGCCACTGAAAGCTCTGTCAGCCTTCTTCCTTATTTTTCTTATCCTGAGGGTGGGGATCACTTCCACCTAACACCCTCAACACACGTTTTCCACCCCATACCTTAAGCAAGGGCAGGCTGACCCCATTTGTCTGCATAGGTAATCCATATCTCTGAGGACGTTCAGTGTGGGAGGCAGGGGAGTAGCACCAAACCCACAAGTCTCCACTCCACATAGAAATGATCCCCTCTGGGAATTTACTCCAGACTTAATAATCAGCTGGCAAAAGTATGTCAAGCAACAAAACAGAATAGAAAGAGACCAGGAAAGAAGAAAAAAAGGAGTGCTTACCCTGCCCTACAAAGAACAGCTCGGGGTAGACTAATACGTATTGAGGGCTGTGTATGAGGCACTTTAGAGCTATCATACATCAAATCTATGAAGTAACTCTTTTCCCATTTTACTGATTGGGAAACAGGCTCAGGAATATCGCTTGTACCAGGAAGTGTTGGACAGGGATGCAGACCCAGACTTGTCTGACACCAAAGTCTATGCTGTTTCTACTACTCAGCGTGATGCTTCCAGAATAAGGTAGGCGATCTAGGACTTTCAGAGCCATAGACTAGACCTTACAAGGCCAGTTGAAAGAGGCAACTTCTAGGTCATTGTATCATGACCCAAACCTCAGGAGGGGAACCACAGGCCCCCTAGGGGGCAAGGCAGCTTTGGCTCTGTAGAGCCAAAGTGCAGCACATAACAAGTTATAGAACCCCCTCTGAGAAAGCAGTACAGGAACAAATTGTGGAAGGGGCTGAGGGAAAAGCCCATGATTCCAGGCAACCCAGACCTCCCTTGAGTCAGAAGTCCCAGGTCAGCATCCAAGGTGCCTTGGACTCTTGTGCTCAGCCCAGTTCTGCTGCTTTAAGACCTCTACTCAACTTCCTTCTATGCCCAGCTCTGTTGGTGGCAGAAGATGAGGCAAATAGTGACCTGGTATTCAAGAGGAACCATGTTGTGGAGGGTGAAGCCCCTTCCTTGCCCCCTGGGCCAATCTTCCATCACCTTCACTAGGCAGCTCCCTCTGGTACAATTATGCAGGAAGAAGTAGAGAGGGGATTTCTGGCCTTAACACAAGCATCTGCACCACATCCCAGGCCAGTAACCTCTTGGACAAGGCTTTGCCCTGCCTAGGAAACTGGCTCCAGGGAGAATCTGAAGAGTAGTGTCAGAGGGGACCCATATGCCCATGGCCAGCTGTGAAATTTACCTCTGTTTCTATAAGTAGGTCTCTTGCTGACCTATGGAAAAGTACCCGGTGGATAAAGAAACTACCTCCCTCATTAGGAAACACTCATAACCTCCAAAGTTTAGCATTAAAGTAGATCTCTCCATAGGAGAAGTGCTCCCTCACCCCCACCCAACTCTGGCCCTTTGAATCTCTCCTCCCTTAGGGCTGTAGGTCTCTCACTCTGATCCTACCACTGTCACTTCCTCAGTAAAATAGAACACAGAGTCTACCAAGTTGGGCAAAAGAAAACTTTAGGAAAGATGACATGCAGGAGGGAAGCTGTCACCCCAATACTTCCACAGTGGGCCCCATGGCAGGTCTCTGTCTTTCTTATTGCCCCTGTCACAACACACCCAGTACCAGGCATGTGCCTCTCTTCTTTTAACACTCTGGCCTGAAAGGGCCACAAAGCCCATTGTTAGTTTTCCTTGGGCACTGTAGAGACAGCAGGAAACATTTGCACAAAGAACTTTATGAAACACTTTGGGAGAAGCACAGGGCCATGCTAGAAGGCCAAAAAGCCCAGCTTCCACAGCACACATCTCTGAGCCAACCACAGCTAACTGGTCTTTGTAGAGACCACACTCTGTACCACATCCAGTCTCCAAAGGCCCTGACCAGTGTTCACAGGGTGGGAAATTCTTACCTCCCACCTCAGGGAGCAAGAGTTTGAGGGCTGGGTCCTCTCCGCACCCAATACTAAGAAAATTGAATCCTAGACTTCCTTGAGGCCTCCCCCTCAGCCCTGGTTCTTTCTCTGAGGAATACATTTCCCAGGTGATCCTCAGCACACTATGGTGATTGATATCATTTATTTTCCCACCGTTCAGGCGAGAGCCAACCCCCTACATTGAGAGGCACATCTTTGACCTTTATAGGCCCTACAATCTGACACCACCTCAGTCTTACAAGACCCTTAATATCCAAACACCAACAGTTGCCCACATACAGTATAACAAGGAGCTGATTCTGTCATACATGGCACCTCAATTTTCTGGACTGTGAAATAGGGGGAACTGTACTCAACCCCCAAACAACTATTTTATGCTATAAGAAGAATGAGGAAACAGCTTTAAATTGAAGCAGGAAAGATGAAAATTTAGAAACAAGACTTCCAGTGAAAGATGGAACCGAGAGAGCATTAGAAGTTGTAGAACCTCTGCCCCGTGGCGATCTTTAATGTAGGAAAAATTCTGGTGCTCTCAAATATGGACTAGAAGGGAAGCATCTGCTAGGAGGGAAGGAAATGAATGAGATGATTTCAATGGGGCTAGGAGCTGAAGGTGTTTCTTCTATGGCTTTTCTATCCCAGAGAGTATCTGAATCATCTTTGCTCAAGCCACTCTCTCTCTGCACAAAACACTAGAATCACAAAACCTTGGATGGCAAAGAATTTAGAGGTCACTCTTCCAATTCTTATTGGCTATATCACCACAAGCATTCATTTGACTTCTGCTTAAATATCTGCTTGAATACCTTCACTGAAGGGAATTCACTACCTCAGGAGGCAGCTATAAGGGAATGACCCTCTGTTTCTACATGTTTCGTATTAAAATACAGTCATGCATGCAGGTCCCTTGGGTGAAGATGATCTCACTGGAAGTGTCTATTCATTCACTCACTCATTCACTCATCAATTCATTCATTCAACAAATACTGAATATCTATGTGCTAGGCACTATGCTTAGGGCTAGAGAAACAAGGAGGAACAAAAAGAGACATGGTTCCTACTCTGATGGAGTTTAGGGTCTAATGGGAGAGACAGTAATTAACCAAAGTAATCACACAAATAAGGTTGAAAAGGTAACTGAGTTAAATGCTATGAAGAAAGGAACACAGTTCTATAAGAGATACAGCAAAGGAATCTGACTCAGCCTGGAAGGACTGGTCAGAGAAACCTTCCCTGAGGAACTGATGCTGGAACTGAGATCTGTGTATTAAGCAGGATTAGTTAGTCAAAGTGGATGGGATTGGGGAGTGGAGAGAGTGTTTCAGGGAGAGAAAACAGCATGTTCAAAGGCCCTGTGGCCAAGGGGCATGACATACTTGGAACTGAAAAAAGGCTAGTGTGGCTGGAACACAAAGCTCCATGACTGGTTTTCCTTGGGCACAGTACAGAGAGCAGGAAACATTTAGACAAAGAACTTCATGAGCACAAGGCGTGAGGGAGAAAGTGGTGTGAGCTGAGGCTGGAGAAGTAAGTTGGGAGTGAGATCTTGCAGGACCTTGTAGGCCATGTTAACAATTCTTCTTCCTTTTAGAGGTAATAGGAGATTATTAGAAGGTCTTTAAAATTTTTTTTTCTTTATTTTTAAAGTTGCTTTAGATTACATAAATGTCACATCAAAAATATAGGAGATTCCCATATACCCACCACCCCTTCCACACTTTCCCCCATTAACATCTTTCATTAGTGTGATACATTCGATACAATTGATGAACATATATTGAAGCATTGTTTCTAAGCATGGTCTATAGTTTATATTATGGTTTACACTTCGCACCACACAGTTTTATAGGTTTTGACAAGATGTATAATGGCTTGTATCTGTCATTGCAATATTGTGCAGAACGATTCCAATATCTCAGAAATGCCCCATGTTATACCTACTCTTCCCTATCCCTCCCCTCAGAACCTCTGATGACCACTGTCTTTATATTAATATTACAAGTTCTTCCATTACTAAAATAATAACAAGTTTACTTTAGTTCATAGTTGCATTCCCCCCTTATGTTTGTTCATTGCTCTATCTTGAGAATTTTGGGATGGTGATGCCCACTCTGCTTCTGATTGAGAGGGAGCTTAGATTCCAGGGGGCAGATGGATGGAACTGTCTTGCTTGCAGTTGTAGAAACTCTGTTTTCTGGGATGGGCATTGTCCATCATCATCCTTTTGTTAGTTGTCCTGGGTGAGTCTGATGAACTGGAGAGTAGGGGTTGGCTGCCACTGTGCTGAGATTCAGGGCTCACCCAGCATATGAACAGCTAGAAGATTAAGTCTCTGGGACATATATATAATGGTTATAGTGCTAATCATAGGTTCAAATAAATGGGGCAGAAGAACCATGTGTAGGACAATTATAAATGAGTCTAACTCTGATACACTGGGAGAAATGGTTTATCATATATTCCAAGGTAAGGCACATGGGGTGCCAATTTCCTGAGTATGTATGCCCTGCCTATAGTCTCTAGGTGTCTCTAGAGCCCCCAGGAGCACCCCTACTTGAGGCACTGTTTACTGTGGCAGACAGTGAGATACTCCTGAGATGTGCATAAGCATAACCTCTGGAATGACATCCTGACTCACTCTGAAATCTTTAAGTCATAAAAACTCATTTGCATTCAACATTTTCCCCTTTTGGTCTAGGTCTTTCTCAAAATGCAACGTTAGTTGACACTTGGTATTAATCCTTTGGTGCCAGAGAGGCTCATCCCCAGGAGTCATGGCCAACATCAGGGGGAAGGCAGTGAATTTACATGTTGAGTTTGGCTAAGAGAGAGGCCACATTTGAGCAATAAGGAGGACCTCAGGAGGTAACTCTTAGGCAATATGTATTACTAGGCCATGTTTTTATTTCACAAAAACAAGGTTCATAAGTACAAGCATCAATATCAATGGCCTAGCACATTGGTCTCCCCTCCTTTGCAAGACACTGCCCATGTACTTCAGAGATTCATGCCACCCTCTGAGAGAATGTAGCAGAACTCATCAGGATGGGAATTCAATATTCCATTGCTTATTCTATGGGTCTCCATCCACCAAGACAATACCCCATGACCACATGAACACACTCACACTCCATAGAGGCATGCGCCAGGTGCACTCACACACACATATCCCCCATCACCAACACCCCAGACCAGTGATTTTGGAGGATTTTTATACAGGGTGATAACATGATCAGATTTAAATTTTGTAAACATCACTCTGATTACTGTGTAGAAAATGGAGTGGAGGGGAGCCAGAGTGGATGTGCAGAGAGCAGCCTATAGCAATAAATCAGATGAAAGATGATAATAACACAGATCAGGATAGTGGCTGGCAGTGTAATTGGACAGATATGGATAGACTAGGAGACATTTAAGAGTTAAAATAGATAGAACTTAGTGATGGATTGGATATGAGGTATGAGGGAAAGGGGGTTCCAAGGATGACTCCTAGGTTTCTGAATTGTGTAACTGGATGGTCAGGGGTCCCATTCACTGAAAAAAGGGAAAACTGGTCAAGAACTAAATTTAAGGAAGGAGATCATGGTTTTGGTCTTGGATGTATTGAGTTTTCATTGTCTTCAGTCACCTAAGTAGAGAAAAAAATATGGAATTCATACCATGGGCATAGATGAGATTTCCTAGAAAGGCAGTATAGAGTGAGAAATGAAGACAGCCTCGAGGAACTCCAAAATATAAAAGCCAGTTAGAGGAAAATGAACCCCCAAAAGAGACCAATAAGGAGTTGTCAGAGAAGTAGGAGAACAGAGAGGAGGCTAATGGAAGAAAGTGTTTCAATAAGGAGGAAGAGGTCAATATTGTCAAATGCTACTGAGAAGTCAAGTAAGATAAGGATTGAAAGCATTCTTTGAGTTTAATGACATGAAGGCCATTAGTGACCTGAGTGACATCATTGTCAGGGTAGTGATGGGGCCAAAGCCTGCTTGGCATCGGCTAAGAAGTGAATGTAGCCAACTCATTTGAGAAGTTTATTGCGAAGAGAAGGAAAGGCAGAGTGATAACTGGAGGGGCATGTGGGGTTGAGGGGGAATTATTTCAAGATGGGAGCGCCATAAGCATGTTTACCTGCTACTGAGAAGGATACAATTGAGAGAAAGCTGTTGAATACATAGGAGGGGAAAGGGATAACTGATAGTGTGAGGTTCCTGAGAAGGTGGGAAGGAATGGACCTACAAAACACAGGTGGAAGGAGTGGGCCTCTGAGAAGTGATACCTTCTCCACTGTTACAAGAGGGAAATCCTCTAGAGGTTGTGGATAAGAAAGTGTGTAAATAAGGTGGTAGGAAGAAGAGGTCCTGCTTGATGCTTCAATTTTCTCAATGAAGCATCAAATCTTTTCTCAATGAAGTAGGTGATAAGTTTATCTGCTAAGAGTGAGAGCTTTGAGGAAAGAGTGGAGAAGATTTGAAATAGTCACCCTGAAGGATGAGAGGTACAGAAGAAATCTAGTTCCTACTAGGATTGTGAGGCAATATTGAGGGCCCAATTGAGATTGGCAATTTTTGTGGGGCAGGTCCAGTTTGGAACGATGAAAGTAGGTGGCTGAAGTAGAGTGGAAGAGATGAGACAGTTTAGCAACTGGGAGGCCCAGGTGTTGGCTGCATCATCAACATAAATATTGAAGTGCCTTAGGATGATAGTAGGGCTTGAAGTGGAGTTGGTGCAAGGAAACCAATGAGACAGAAACTAAAGCCTTCAGTGAAAAAAGCAGGTATGACCAGGAGGTCTGTATATGACAGCAATAAGGAGGAGTGAGTGATATATAAAAAGGATGTGTGTCTCAGCTCAGGAGTTTGGCACCCTGCCAGTGGGTCCTACTTTGGAATTTATGCTCCCCAGTGTGATAGAGTTGGACTCAGTTGTTTCCCTACACATGGCTCTTCTGCCCCTTCTCTTTGAACCTATGGTTAGTACTAGATTTGATAGGTGTATGTCCAAGAGACTTAAATCTTTGGGCTGTCCATGTGCCAGTTGGGCCCTGAATCTCAACAAAGTTGCAACAGCTACTCTCCAGTTCATTGGACTCACCCAGGACAACTAACAAGGAGATGATGATGGACAATGACCATCCCAAGGAACAGAGAGAGTCTACAACTGCAAGCAAGATAGTCCCATCCATCTGCCCCATGGGATATAAGCCCCCCTCTCAATTAGAGGCGGAGTGGACATCACCATCCCAGAATCCTCAAGATTGGGGAATGAACAATGGACTAGAGTAGACTTACTGGTATTCTATGTTGGACTTACTGTGATTCTAGCAATGGAAGAACTTTTATAATTGATGTGGAGGCAGTGGCCACTGGAGGTTCTGAGGGGAAGTAGAGGGAAAAATAGGTGTAATATGGGGGCATTTTTGGGACTTGGAATAGTCCTGAATGACATTGCAATGACAGATACAGGCCATTATATATCTTGTCATAACTTAAAAAATTGTGTGAGAGAGAGTGTAAAGTACAATGTAAAGTAAAGTCCACACTTAGTGGCAATGCTCCAAAAGGTGTTCATCAATTGTAACAAATGTACCACACTAATGAAGGATGTTGTTAATGTGGGAAAATGTGGAAGGGGTAGGGAGCAGGGCATATGAGAATCCCCTATATTTTTTATGTAACATATGTAATCTAAGTATCTTTTTTAAAAATTAAAAAGTATATAAAAAATGATGTGTGTCACAGAAAAGCTGTAGTTTTTGCAAGAGGGAAGAAAATAAGTGTCCTAAGAAGGCAGCAGGGGAAGTAGAGCCCCCCTCCCGAGTGGAACTATATTTCTGTTAAGTAAAAGAGGTTAAGGGACAGTGCCAATTAAGGAGCAGCCAGTCAAGAGGCCCCCCGTGGAAGTCTTGGGAAGATGGAGAAGAAATAGAGGGTTGGGTTAGGTCAGTAATAAAGCAGAGCAGTATGAGAATCAATGTGAGGGTGGAAATGGGGCTTACACTTGAGGAGTTGACTGATGACTATGGGAGATGTGTGGCACAATGGAGTTAATCCCCAAATCTTTGAGATGGGTGGGCTCTGGGGTCAAGTGGCCAAGAAACTGGTTCTCTTAGTCTCTTAGGATGGTGGCACCTATAGTAGCTGCAGTCTCTGCACACTACAAGCTCAGGAGAATTGGTGACCCCAGAGGCGGTCACCTCTGTACCTGTGCGGCCTAAGGTGGAACAGATCCAAGGTGAAGCCACTCTGTCAGCAACCTGGGAATGAAGCTGGGTCCTCATACTAATAATTGGAAGTGAGAGGGGAAGCCCAAGGTGGGCAATACTGTGGACATTTTACTTCTCTTAGTTTTGACTGAAAAAGTATCAAAGTTTCTAGGAGGGATCCCCTGGCTTGTAGGTCTTAAGATGGAGCCTTCCATCTCTCTGCCCCATCTGTACCAAGCAACCCACCACTGCCAAACAATCAAGCAAGCTGAAAATGCTATCTGGTGTTCAAATCTAGGCAATTACTCAGACTCCCTAACCACCTCTTGAGAGGAGATAAGGTACAGGAGTTATAAACAAGAACACTGGAGCCAGACTGCAAGTGTTCAAATTCTGCCTCAGCCACTTGCTAACTGTGTGACCTTAGACAAGTGACTTAACCTGTCTATACCTCAATTTCTTCATCTGAAAAATGGGAAAAATAATAATTCCTATCTCACAGAATTTCTGTGATAGAGTACTAAATTACTTTATATATATATATGTATATATATAAATGCTTAGAACAGTAATCACTACATACTAAGAGTTTAATTTTATTGTTATTGATTCTCTCTCACACCCTCCCACTTAATCACTTGGTACTACCCTGCTTGCTGCAATCTCCCTGTTTCTGAACTCTAACCGGAATAACTACCTCTGATCCCTCTCATATGTGTGTTCTTCCCTGGGTCTGCTTGCCTCTAGACCAAATAAACCAGATCCTTCTATGATGCCCTCACCAGCCTAGTGACTCACCTTTGGATACCTTGCACTCTGTCATTGTGTCTCTTTTAAAATGGGTTGTCCAGAATGGACCACTGTGCTGTTGGTAGGATGTATAGAGAAGGGCAGAACCATCACTTTTCTCATTCTGGTTCTATACTTCTATTAATGCAGCCTAAAATCTAATTACCTCTTTTGGCAGCATCATCACTCTGTTGACTCACATTGACTTTACAATCAAATCAAGTTCTTTTTCACACGTGATTTTGTTAAACTAGGCAGGTCTCTTCCATCCTGTGCTAGAAGAACAAACCCAGCTGCATTTGCTGGGAGGAAATCAAGCCCAGCAGTCAAAGCTCAGTACCTGAGGGATTTGGCAATACAGGAAAAGTGGCCCAAGCAAGCAGGTAGTAGTTGGGGTTTGTGGCAGATGCTACCAATTGCCAGCCCAATAACCATTTCCCTCTTCTTCCTCACTTACAGAAGCCCAACTTTGT
Organism: Tolypeutes matacus; assembly: GCA_026826555.1. NCBI lineage: Eukaryota > Metazoa > Chordata > Mammalia > Cingulata > Chlamyphoridae > Tolypeutes > Tolypeutes matacus. The sequence goes on from JAKSZT010054532.1 coordinate 2,427,535, forward strand.
TCAGAGCAACAATGAGTTTAAGTAAAAGCACTGGGGTTCCCAGTTTCCTTTGCCCACATGACATCATTCTAGCCAAAGAGATGTAGGTGGGGAGAATATTCCATTCTGAATAAAAAGGCAAAGCCTTTCTAGAAGACTATCTGTCCATAGCCTTCTTGCCTCTTTGCTTTTTTCCCCTTCTTCCTGTCTAGAATACAGCCATGAGGCCTGGGGCTGTATCAACTATCTTGTGGCCATGAGGCAAAAAGAAAGAGGATGAAAGTCTAGGTCCTAAGGAGGGTGGAGATGAAAATCCAGGATCTTGATGGCATTATTGAATTGCTATACCAGCCTCACACCATATGGCCAGAGAATTTTTGTTGAATGAGACAAATAAACTTCTATCCCTTTAAGCTGCTATTGTAGAGTGCTCTATTATTTACAGCCCAAAGAATTCCTAACTGACACAGGGTTCCAACAGAGGAAAAATGAGGCTTCAGATGAAGGGAAAAACATGACTATAGGACTCCAGAAGGAGGTGATATTTAGAAATACAAGTGGGAAATTGGGATTAGAGGAGTCCAGCAGCAGGTCACCAGGCATCAGTCATTGGGTTGGGGTTTGGGGTCAGGACACCCTCCCTAGTTGATAAACCAAAATGGCATGACTGCACCTAGGCCTTGAGGAGGACTGGCATATCAAACAGTCTCCTTGACTGGGGCACTCAGACACAGGACATAAGACAGAAGGTCAAGGATCAGAACTGGGCAATTAGGTAGAGGCTCAGTGAAACAGAAGCTAAGACTCAGACCAGCAGCCATGGGATGACTTGACACTGAGTTCCAACATGTAGGAAGGGGTTATATCGATGTTTTCTGTCTTGGGACAGGTATAGTCTGCAGGTGGGAGGAAAAGTACCCAACTATGGAGGGGGTGGGGGGACAGAGGGTGGGAGCCAGGCAAAGTCTGACAAACTTCAGCTTAAGCTGTGTTTTAGCCATCCTGACACTCTTCTAACAGGTTCTTAGATTCACCCTTAATTATATGTCCTTCTTTCCATCTTTTCCCCATGACCTTTTAAAACTGAAGCATACCAGAAATCTGCCTTTCAAGCCACATTGGTCTCTTTAAATGGCTCCCACTTTTTCTTCTTCCTAATTATCAGTTTCACCATGGAAAATCTTCCCCTTCTCCCTCTGCCCCAAGTTGTCTTCCTGCCCTGACCAGTCCGAGGGTTCTCTATTTCTCTTCCTGGGCAGTCTGGGTCCCCTCAGAAGTGACCTAGCTTTACCATCTGGTTTTAGCCTCTGCTGACCTGGGAGCATGTGGAGATGAAGGGCTGGGACGAATGCTGGCCAGGGCCTATGGCTCTGGGAGCAGTGAGCCACCCCAGTTCCCTCCCTTGGCAACTTTGCTTAGGGCTGGGGCCAGATTAGATGCAAATGCCTTCCCTTGCCCCAGCCCAACTTTTTGTGTCACCTAGAGAAAGAGAACGAGAGCCTCCTTTGACTACTGGTGTGCTACCACTTCTCCTTTGTGTACAGCAGGTACTGTATGCTAAGTTCTTGTTATATTGTGCTTCTGTGATAAATGGACCTTTGTGAGGCACTTTTCGCCCTGTGTATGCTGGGGGAGAGGGAGGGAGTCTTGCCTGAGTGACTTCTCACAGAAGGCTCCAGAGGTGCTCTGAGCTGATAGCCTAGGACTGGCTGGCAGCTCTTTCATTGGCACTCAAGGGTGTCAATCACTTTGGCCCTGCCAATCGGCTCTGAACTAGGTATCTCCAAGCAATTAGCCTTCTTTGTTAAAACAGAACACTGAACAAAGACTAAACAAAGAATAGCTCTGGAAAGACAGTTCCTAGGTGGGCAGAGGCAGTAGTGCCAGTGTCACTAACTTGAACCCTCTGGTTTCACCCTCCTTCAGGCCCTGTCTCTACTTTATCCCTTACATCTAGGCCAGCCTTAGGTCCTTTCAATGAGCCTTCTTTCATATCCCTCACACATGCATTTCTTCCCTCCAATTCCACTGCTGCTGCCTTTGTTCAAGCCCTCAACACCTCTCACCTGGACTACTAACAAGTACTTAACCAGTCTCTCCCTGCCTCTATGCCCCCCCACCCAGTCTCCATTCTGAAAGCCAGATCAGTTTTCTAAAGATACACATCTGATCATGTCACCTCCTGCTGAAAACCTTTCAATCCCTTCAGTGGCTTCAGTGGCTCCCTAGTACCCTTGGGTTAAAGTCCAAACTACTCAGCATGGCCCGTCATGATTTAGCTCCTGCCAAGTCCTCAGCCTCATTTTTGGCAGTGCTCTCACTTCACACCCAGTCACAATGAACGACTTTGCAAGTTTCTGAACATGCCCTTCTTGGCTTTGCTGTTGGACCTTTGCACATGACATTCCCTCTATCAGGGGAATCCTTCACATACCACCTTCTCTGCTATCTCTCTAGACATTTCCTACTCATCCCTTAAAGTCTTGAACTGAACAAGACACATATTTTACTCATGTCTATATCTTTGATGCCTAGTAAAGCACCTGGAACATAAGAGCTAATAAATAGGTGTTTGCCGAATGAATGAATGAATGAATGCCCCAACTCAAATGGCTGTTTGCCAAACCATCTCTGAGGGCAGCTGGCAGAGTTGATCAGTCATTGCCTCTATGGGATTGACCTCTCCTCAATCCCACCCTTATGGCACAGGGTGGCAATTCCTTCTTCAACACGCCTGCCTTCCTAATTCAGCTGTGAGCCTCTCGCGTGCAGGGGCCATGTCTGATTCACCTCAGTATCCTACCTAGTCCCAGCACAGTGCTTAGCACATAATAAATGAATCGGCCTCCCAAATACCTGAACGTTTCATCCTTTGTCTCATCTCCTTCTCTTCCCCTCCCAACAAACTCTCACCAGCAATACTGCCAAGCTGTCGCACTCATGGCTTCACAAACATACAAGCCTCCTCTCCATCCCTGAAACTTCACCTGCATTCCTCTTACCTGAAATGCCCCCTACCCACCCATGCAAATCCTGCTACTTCTTTAGGAACCAGCTCGAATTCTCCCTGCTCCAGAAACCTTTCATGAACTATCCTCCAGCCCACTTTTGAGTGGTGCCAGGGATTCCAACCCATCTCATTTCACCCTTGCTGTGCCCTCATGTTACCCACGGGAAAACCAAGACTCAGAGAGAGTATAGACTCTCTCAAGAGCACACAGCATGTTCGGTGGTAGAACCCAAGTCTCTAGTCCACAACTTTTTCCAATAGTCTACATATATGTCTTGTTTCCTCATGTAGCTGTAATGGTGTCTTCTATCCCTCCGTCTCTCCAGAGCCTGACTGGAGAGCTATGAGAGCTCTAGGGCCAGACTGCCTGGGTTTCTATCCTGGCACCACCAGTCACTAGCTGTGCAGCCTTAGGCAACTAAAACACCCGAAACTTCAGCTTCCTCATATGAAAATGAAGATAACAATGGTACCTAGCCTAAGATTTTTGTAAAGATTAAATGAGATAATGCATGCAAAGTGCCCAGAGCAGGGCCTAGCACAATAAAGCTCAATACAGGCTATTTTCTATTATTGCTGTTATTCTTAATTTTAACAAATCCTTGCTGCAGTGATTGATTAAAGATTAGAATGTGGGTGTTACAGGGAGTGGGAGTGAGTGAGTAAGTAGACAACCGGACCAGTATGAGATCTGGTGGAGTCCAAACAAGGTTAGTGGCGCGACAGGACGTTTGTACGTCTGAGTTCCTAGTGCCATGTGACTCCGTGAGGGCCCCAAGCACATGGTTCCATCCGGGCGGCACAGCTTCCCTAACTCTCGCTCAGCTCTTCTTAGCAGCCTGTAGGGGGAGCCAGGAAGCTAGGACGGTGGGGGGGCGGGGGAGGCTGCTGGAAATCGTACTAAGGGCCGAAACGACACCCCATCACTACTACCCATCTCAGCCCCACTGACTTGGCCCCTCCAGGACGCTCTCCAAGCGCGGTCCTCTTCCACAGCTCAGCCGGGAGCTGTCCTTCAGCACCAGAGGCCGCCTTGGCCTCGGACAAGCGGAGTTGGGGACACGGGACTGAACCGAGCGGCAGCGGGCTTCAGCGTCTCCTAGTCACGGGGACGGGGGAGGCGACCCAGGAAAACAGCGAGACGCTAGGGAGCTGCCTCCTGCCTCCAAGAATCCTTCTCAGAAGTCCCCTAACCCTCGGCGGGCTGCCCACGGGAGGGCGGCGGGCGCCCGGGTTGGCGGGGGAGGGGGAGCGCCAGGGCCTGGGACTCAGCGTGTGATGTGTGCACGCGGGGAGCGGGCGGATGAACCGAGATGCCGAAGTGAATGGAGTTGGGGGAGAACTGAAAATATCCCCAAACAGCACAGGCTGCGGCCGGCGGGGACTGGGGGCGGGGGGAGTCCTGAGGCGCAGGCGCAGTCGGGGCTCCGGGCCCGCTCCCTCCTCCTCTCCGTGCCTCTTTCTCCGCCCCGCTCCCCCCCAAACACACTCGCACACGGGCTCTCAAGGTGTTCTCCGCACAGCGGAAGATGGCGACAGACTGAGGGGGCATGGCCAGCGGGAGCCACGGGGCCGGGCTGCTCGGCGGCCGCCAAAGCGGTGCGAACGAGAAGCGGAAGCGAGAGGCGCGCTAAGTAGAGCCCCGCGCCCGCGTCCGGAGCCTGTGGCGCCGCCGGGAGCCAGGTGGCCCGCCTGAGCCGGAACTCCGGGAGCAGCGAGCGCGGAGCCGGAGTGGGACCGGCCCCGGCGAACGGCCGGATCGCGAGGGAAGCCCGAGGGCCGGGCAGGGCACCGGTCGGCCGGCCTAGGGAGGGCGCGAGCGAGGCTGGGAGCGGCGGGGAGCGGGCAGCTGACGGGCGGGCGGGAGAGGAGCGGCGCGGGGCGAGCGAGCGGCGCGGAGCGGAGCGCGGCGGCCGGGCCCGCACGGCGGCGCTGAGGGGCGCAGAGCAGCGCCGAGCCGAGACGGCCGGAGCAGAGTGTGAATTGGGCTGCTGCCGGCGCCGAGTGGAGTAGCGCGGAGCCCGAGGGAGCTCAGGAGTCCGACACTATGAAGAGTGCGGCGACGCCGCCGCAGCCGCCACCGCCCCAGTGCCCCGCACCGCCCCCCGCCGGGACGCCGGGCAGCGCCTAGCCGGCCGGGCGGCGGTGCCAGGGCTGGGAGCGAGGGAGCGCGGGAGAGGCGCGGGATCGGGACAAGGGCGCCCCACGACTCCGGCCTGAGCGGCGCCCCGGGCCGGCCGGCCGGCCTGCCTCACCATGCGGCCCCCGAGGTAGAGCCTGGACGGCGCGGAGGTGCGCGGAGCGGCGCGCAGCCCGCCCGCCCGAGACGGCCGTCCGGCCTCGCGCCTGCCTGCCCCCTCCAGCCCGGATCCCCCCCCCCCCCCCGAAATATGTTCAGGGGCGCTTGGATGTGGCCCGGGAAAGACGCCGCCGCGCTGACTATCTGCTGCTGCTGCTGCTGCTGGGCTCCCAGGCCAAGCGACAAACCTTGCGCCGACTCCGACCGGGCGCAGCGATGGCGACTGTCCCTGGCGTCCCTGCTCTTCTTCACCGTGCTGCTCGCTGACCATCTGTGGCTGTGCGCGGGGGCCCGGCCCCGGGCCAGGGAGCTGAGCAGCGCCATGCGGCCGCCCTGGGGGGCCGGCCGTGACAGTGAGCGGGAGCCGGTGTCTCCTCGCGCGGTGCTGCCGCTGCTGCCGCCGCCGCCGGGCGAACCCAGCGCGTCCCCGGGCACCTGCGGCCCCAGATACAGCAACCTGACCAAAGCCGCCCCCGCCGTCGGCCCCGGGCCGGACTGCGGCGGCGTCCCCGAGCCCACCCGGCTGGACGCAGCTTGCACCAAATTGCAATCTTTGCAGAGACTTTTCGAACCGACCACCCCGGCCCCCCCTCTGCGGCCCCCCGACTCCCCTCCCCGTGCCCCGGCCGAGTTCTCCTCCACCAAAAAAAACTTGCTCAAAGGCCACTTTCGGAACTTCACTCTCTCTTTTTGTGACACCTACACGGTCTGGGACTTGCTGCTGGGCATGGACCGCCCCGACAGCCTGGACTGCAGCCTGGACACCCTGCTGGGGGACCTGCTGGCCGTAGTGGCCAGCCCGGGCTCCGGGGCCTGGGAGGCGTGTAGCAACTGTATCGAGGCGTACCAGCGGCTGGACCGACATGCTCAGGAAAAATATGACGAGTTCGACCTCGTGCTGCATAAATACTTACAGGCAGAAGAGTACTCAATCCGTTCCTGCACAAAAGGCTGTAAGGTAGGGACCGGCGTCCGCGACGGGAGCGGTGGGACCGGAAGAAAAAAAAAAAGGGGAGGGGAGTCTTTCCCCCCTCAAAGCCCCACACGCCCTCCCCCAACCCCGCCCTTTTCTGTGCGGCGCTACCTTGGGATCCTCCCCGGAGAAGGGGCCTCGGGGATTCAAGTCAGGTAACCACCTGGCCAACTTCTATTCAATTCTGGCTTGGGGCAAGGTAGAGCTGGGGCTTCCTGGCGCCCCGCCCCGCCTGTGAAGAGGGAGGAGTCACAGACCCCCGGGCTGGCCAAGGGGTGGAAAAGAGGGATTGTGCTCCCCCAGCCTCCATCTTCGGCCAGCCGTGCCCTTTTCCTCTCCTGGGCAGGAATGGAAAGCCCCAGAGGGGCCCAGGGACTGGCTGGTTCAGGGGGAAGGCCAAAGAGGGAGGGAGAATATTTGGCAACCTAACCTGATAGCCTTGCCCCCACCTAGGAGGGCTGAGAAGAGGAGCACTCCTGGTGGTGGGGCAGCCACACTGTTGACCTTACCTGACCTGAAGGGGCTGGCCAGAGATGGGGTAGGTGGTGCCCAGGGTTGTCCTGGTCTCCCAAGAAGCGAACCTGCCCACTCCTTTCCCCTGACAAAAGAAGGAGCTGGGGGCAGGGCAGAGCGACTTGAAGCCCGGGCATTGAAGGTTGGTGCATTGCAAATGTCCCTCCTTGGTGCCTTCTCAGTGCCCTGGGGTGGCAGTGGAGGGAAAGCTGGCTTTCTGGCTGCTGGAGACAGCATCCAGAAGAGAGGCAGGCAGCTGCAGAACGGCCTGCCTCTGGCAGAGATGAGTATTGAGAAACTTCCTGACCCCCAGCAGGGTCATTCTGGACAGGAGGTAGATGGGGGCTGGGATCATTTGGGATGTGGTACGACTGCCCTGTTCACCCAGCCTGGCCAGGTGGCCTGCCTTTGGCCGGAAAGGGAACAGCAAGGTCAAAGGGTCAAGTGACAAGGAGACCAGGTAGGGTGGTGGCCTCACATCCTCGAGTTGGGGGCTGAGAGTTTGAGAGGGAGACTGTGGTCTCCCAGCCCAGCTCATCTCCCTTCAAGGCTTTGGGGATGGGCAGAAAGTGCCCTCCTTCCCCTCCAGCTCAAACCCTGTGGGCTTCTGCAGGGATTCCCCACTCTTGGTGGGTGCCCTATGGATTTGGGACAGGGGGTTGGGGAGAAAAAGGGCAGCTCCTTGCTCCTCACTTCACTTTCCCCTTCTCCTTTTTCCTGTTCTCCTAACCTAGCAGTCTCCCTCCCGCCTCCCTCAGCCTCAGCTGACTCACTGCCTCACTCACACTACCAAATGAGATATTCCACTTCTTAAAGGTGTACAGACAGACACACACACACACACACACACGTTGCCATACATCCCCACCCCCACCCCCCTCTGGGGAAAATCACACCGAGATTCAGAGAGGTCGTCACACCTACAAACAGTGCCATAGAAGCAGACACTGTGTCACACACACGTACACCTCCCCACAGTGTTCCAGACACACAGACAGAAGTACTGTTACACGAAGGACGCATTGTGTCATATAGAGACAGAGACACACACCCTTCATGTCAGCCAAAGACACACACACTCAGTGGGAGCAGAGGGACATGGTCCATGAGCAGCTAGAATAAAGGATGTCTGTCTCACTTTTTGCGGGCCTCCTGGCCCTGACTGGGTTTTTTTCTCAGTCACCAGGATAAGGGAGATACCATACCACAACTTTCCCATGGTGTTTTCTCCACGTTACAGTCCAATCCCACACTCAGTTGATTGTTTTTACCAAGCAGTTTGAGGTAGGAGAAAGACAACCAACTGTGACTGATGAGAAAACTGAGTGCAGGAAAGTCAAGCAGTTTGCTCGAAGGTCACCTAGCAAGTGAACAAAAGTACCAGGACTCAAACCCACATGTTCCGGTGCTAACCCTATGCTTTTGCCACGGCTTCACATTCAGTTCCCAATGGCCAGGGCCCATCCTCCTCTCCTTTGTCCCCTTGTCTCTCCCAAGTGAACTTCTCATGCTCTCTTGCTACCTGCTGTGCCAGGAGAAAGGTAGTGCCAGCCCCACAGCTCTCTTCCTGCGTTCCCCACCCCTCTTCCAATGCCCTGTCTTTCAGCAGAGGCCCAGACCCACAGGGCTCACCACTCCAGCTGTAGTCTGGGTCACTAAGAGAATAGACAGTCCTGCTCTCCTCCCTCCTGGGGCCCCTGCCCCCTTCAGTCCTTCACACTCACCTCCTTTGCAGGCCCCATTGCTCTCTTTGCCCATCTCTAAGCCAGCCCCCAGCTCCAAGCCCTCCTGTCCAAGCCCCCACCTCAAGTGGGATCCCTTGGAGATGACACCCCATCCTCAGAGCTTCTCCAGGGTGGGGCGCCCCCATCCCCAGTCCAGGTTGTGGAGGCTTCCTCTCCTTCTGGAGACCAAATCCGGAGCCTCTGCTCCAGGGCCAGATAATCCCCTCCCACACACATGCCCCTCCCCAAGGCCCTGTCCTAAGTGCCTCAGTCATATCCTTCCTGGGCATTCCCAGAAACCCTTTTCTCTGCCTTTGCAATGTCTGCCCCTGTTTCGGGCCACACAGGGCCCCACAAAATCATACCTGTCCTCGCTGCTGCCTGTGACACCTCCCAATTTAGTACCAGCTGCAACATTTCCTTAATGTGCGACTGACTTCCTCTCACACAGCAAGGTGATGTTAACTTAGGCAGGCCCCATGCCCCATCCTCACCCTGGCCCCTCCCAACCCTTCAATCCCAGCCCCACTCCTACCTTATCACCCTGGGCCCATCCCCCAAAGCTCCACCCCCCACTGTGGCCCTCCTGACCCTGCCCAGGGTTATTGGACAAACCACCCTCACTGCTGGACCAGTGCAGTTTCTGCCCAACAACTCTTCATCCTCCCAACCTGGCCACACCCCTCCCTTGGTTCTGATGACCTCCACCCTCCAAGTCTTCATCTTTCCTGCTCTAAATTCAGAACGTTCTGATTGCAGGGAGTGGTGGCGCTGGGAGCACATCCCTGGCCTCTTGCACAGCTCTTGATCCAAGAGGGGATAGTGGCCCAAGGGAAGGACAGTTCTCAGCTCTCCTACCAGCCATAGGCTGCATTAATAGAGGTTAGTGTGAGAGTTCTACTCTATTTTGGACTGATCCAAACCCACCTGGCAGAGTGTGTTTGGTTCTGGGCCTCACACTGATCTGGTTGGGGAGGAGGCTGGAACCCAAGTCTGAGGAGAGAGTGTTGAAGGAGCTGGAGCTGTTTCACCTGGAGATGAGGTGACTCTGGAAGATGTGGTCTCCGACATCAGACCTCAGGAGAGTTGCCATGGTGCAAAAGGAGAAGCATGTCCTGCTTGGTCCCAGAAGAACTTTGTAGTTAGAATGAGCTGGGTTCAAACCCGGCTTTCTTATTTATTACCTGTGTGACCTTGAGCTAGGGACTTCGAGTCTCTGGGCCTCAATTTTCTCATCTGTAAAATGGGACTAAAATTCATCCAACCAGCCTGGTAAGGTCACTGCTAATGAGATGTCTGCCCAGTACCTAGGCCTGGCACATCAGCATTGACCAGTTAACAGTTATGCCTTGTCCCCCTTCCAGAGAGGGAACAGACTGCCTTTGGAGAAGGTGAGTTCCTGCTTTCAGGAAATGGCTGGGCTGATATGGGCGGGCCACGGGGAAATGCTGTGGAGATTGTTCAGACGCCAGAGGGAGGAGAGAGTTGGACCAGGTGACTTCTGATGTCTTTTTCAGTCCCGGGTTTAAGCAGAGCCTGCTCCCTGAACAGCAGCATTGGAGGTTTGGGGAAGGTGGTTGGGACCAACACCCACATACTGGGGGTGGGGTGGGGTTCAGCATTATGCCAGAGCCAGCGCCTTACCACCTTACCGTCTGCCCATACCTGCTGGGGCCCTGCTCTTCCTCTACTCCGGCTGGCAGCTGTTTCTGCCTCACTGCCTTCCTCTCTCCTCCCACCTGTCATAGCTTTCCTGCCAAGCAGGACTCCTGGGCTAAAGCTAGGTATGAGGGGTGTTGAGTGCCGGGAACTCAGGGCACTGGGCAAGGGCCCCAAGTTGGCCAGTGGTCCCTGTTGTCATGCAGGCTCGAAGACAGGATGCAGTGCCTCACATTTAGCCTCCCCAACCCAGAGTCCCTGCAGCCAGAGAGGGTGCCCTTAGCCCTGTTTTGGGGTGGGGAAAGGCCAATAAGTGACCTCCTGGGAACCATGGCTAGGCTTCCCCTTGGGGAGGGGCCTCCAGGCCCAGAGAAGCTCATCTCATCACCAAGGAATGCGAGGTTGAGGTTTCTGGGAGGGGGCGGAGGAGTGGGGGATTCTGAAGCAGAGACAGAGAAGAGGCAATGTTTAGAGCTAGGATGAGGGATGAGGATATATTAGATGAAGCGTGAGAGTGGGGAACCTGACTCCCTCACCCCACCCTTACCCACCCCCCACCCTTGCACCCCGTATTCCTCCCAAAGTTTAGCCCATGCCCAACATCCCTCCATCCACACACCAATGACCCCGCAACCTTTCTGATCTTCTCTGTGTTACCCTAGACCCTTCCTAAGCTACCCCCACACCTCACTCTCAAATCCTTACTCCCACATGTACCCTCCTCTGACCTTCGCCCAATTCTCTACACTCCTTCCAACTTCCAGCTCTCCCAAGGGTTCCCTCCACACCCCCTCACCTGTTACCCTAGACCTGGTGCTACACCTTGCCCACTCCACACCCCTCCCTCCTCCTACCCCAGAGCCTCACCTCACTTTCCACATTCCCTCCTTGTCCAACCCCTCTCCCCTCACACTCCCAGCTCTGTCACTTTTCACTCACACACTTCTGCTTCTTTCCCCCATCCTTGCCCACCCTCACCCCATTCCCCTTTTCCACACCTCACTCCAGACCCCTCTCCCTCCCATACCCAAGCATCATTCCACTCTCCACTTCCCACTGCCCCTCCCTCAGACAAGACCCCTCTCAACTTATATCTCCTCCTCCCAACCCACTTCCTTCTCGTTCTTCTGCCTTCCCCCATCCATTCTCATCTTCTCATTTCCCCATAATTCACATGCTCCATCTACCTCTCCCTTTAACCCTCCTCTTCATTCCTGTTCACCCTCACCTTTCAGACCCCCATGCCTTCCTCCTCCACTCTCCTCCACTCTCCTCCCCACATCCCACCTCTCAGCCCACACCCCTCCCAGTCCTTACCCCGCAGCCATCTCCACTTGGAATGCTATACTCCTCACCACCCCCTCCCACCCTTACCCCTTACCCCACTCCTCACTGCACTCCTCTAGAACTGTTGACCCCGACCCATGGCCACTCCTCTTACCTCATACCTCTCACCTCACACCTCTCCTAACCTTTACCCCATATCCTGCACCCTCTTTTGACTTATCTCCCCTTATCCTCCCCCCACCCCAGGAACTGCACTGCTTTCCCTCAACACCTCCATACCCCCTCACCATTGTCGCTTCACCTTCCTTTTCCCCCCTCCCTTCTCCTGCCTCCTTTCATCCTCTGGTCCCCTCTCTCCATGTTCTCTTTCCTCTCCCTCCTCCTCTCTCCCTTCTCTCTTCCGCCCTCAGGGTGGGCATGTCCATTGTATACATGCACACACACTCAGACACTTAGACACACACTCATACATAGCCCCCAGTCTTCTTCTGGCTATTTCCCATCCTTCCCACAGGCTGCTGCCTGACTACTATAGTCACCATAGCAACGGGAACCTCCAGGAAGGATACACTGGTATCTCCTGAAGGTGGGGGTGGGAGGAGTTAGGTGGAGGAAGGGAGCCCAACAGCCTCCCATCCAATCTCATGGTTTGGCTGGAAGAGTCTGCAGGACAAGGTAGAGGGAAGAGGAAAGGGGAGACAGTGGGTGAGGCTAAGCCTAAATGAGGGCCAAGGCTCTCTGAACACAGCTCAAGCCTGAGAGGGTACTTCTCAGCCATGGGTGTGTGTACTCTCTGGGAAAGGGTATACCCAGACTTCCGTGTGGGTGGGGATTTAGGCCAACACCTCAGGCTAGGGGGGAATTTGCCCTACAAAAACTTCTCCCCGAGGGCAGTTCTTTTGTGCTCCCAAGTAAGCCACAGCTGCTGCCCCTAACTGTGCCCCTGCCAGTCCTTGCAGCTGGCTCTGGGGTGGGTGTGGGAGGTTACCTCAGCCGCAGCCACTTAAACCAGCAGTGCAGGAGGGTGTTTTCTGGAAAGCCAGAGGTTGCAAATCTGGGTGCCCAGAAGCACCATTTCCCTATGCTGACCTGGTAGGTCTCTGGAGAAGGGGTACATGTGGTGGCCAGTGATGCCAGATGAGCCTTTTCTCCTTGGGCATAAAGGGGTGGGGGTGGGGTAGAAAAGCCTGAATTTTTGAGACCTGAGCCAGGTAGGTGCTCAGAGGGAAGAGAATGAGCACCAGGCAAGCTACAGCTGGCTGTGGGGAGGGATTCAGTAAGCCCATGCCCCTGGACTATAAGGCTTCTCTTCAGGCAGAAGGAAGTGCCAGACCACCAAGTTCTGCTTTGGAGGGGGGACTTTGGTGGTGGTGGATGTTGCCAAAGTTTCCTGTCTTTTTATTTGGTTTTAAGTAGGAAGGTGAACATGTCTGTTTAGTGTTGAGCTCAGCTAAAACATCCAACCAAGTTAATGTTTCAGAATTATTATAGACTCGAAATATTTTTTAAGATACCATTTTTTTTCCAATTGCAAAAAAAAATGGTCTTGGAGAAATGTTGGAAAGTGGAAATACAACAGGAAAAAGAGTCCCAGAGACACATGTAATATTATAGTGTATCTCCTTCAAATATGTATTTCTGTGATTATTTAATGTGGTAACATAACGACAACATACGATTTCCCATTTTAACCACTTTCAAGTATACAATTCAGTGGTATTAATTATGTTCACCATGTTACCAGAACAATTTTACCAAGTTTTAAAATTTTATGACTTTACCAAAACTTCCCCATCACCCCAAACAGAAACTGTACCCATTAAGCATTAACTCCCTACCTCCCTCCTTTCCCTACCCCTAGTAATTTGTAATCTATTTTCAGTCTCTATGAATTTGCCTATTCTGGGTATTTCATATAAGTTAAATCATACAATATTTGTCCTTTGGGTCTGGCTTATTATACTCAACATAATGTCTTCAAGGTCATCCATGTTACAGCACGTAACAGAACTTCACTTCTTTTTTGGGCTGAATAATATTCCATTGTATGTAAATATCGTATCTTTTTTTTTTTTTTTTTTTTTTTTTGTCTGTTCTTCTATTGATGGACACTTGGGTCACTCCCACCCTTCAGCTATTGTGAATAGTGCTGTTATGAACATTGGTGTACAAATCTCTGCCCAAAGCCCCGCTTTCAGTTCTTTTGGGTATATACTTAGAAGTGAGATTGCCGGGTCACATAGTAATTCTATGTATAATATTTTGAGGAACAGCCAAACTGTTTTCCACAGTGACTGCCCCATTTTACATTCCCACCAACAATGTACGAAGGTTCCTGTTTCTCCACATTCTCGCCAAAACTTATATTCAGTTTTTTTTTTAATAGTAGCCATCCTAGTGGGTATGAAGTGGTAACTCATTGTGATTTTGATTTGCCTTTCCCTAATGGCTAAGGATGTTGAGCATCTTTTCATGTGCTTACTGGCTATTTGTATCTTTTCTTTGGAGAAATGTCTATTCAAGTCCTTTGCCCACTTTTTAATTGGACTGTCTTTTTGTTTTTGAGTTATGGGAATTCGTTATATATTCTAGATATTAAACCCCTATCAGATACAGGGTTTCCAAATATTTTCTATGCTTCTGTATGATGTCTTCTCACTTTCTTGATAATGTCTCTTGATGTAGAAAAGTTTGATGAAGTCCCACCTATCTATTTTTTCTTGTTGCTCATGCTTTTGGTGTAGTCTAAGAATCCAATGCCTGATGCAAGGTCTTGAAGCTAGTTCCCCATGTTTTCTTCTAAGGCTTTTATACTTTTAGCTCTTATAGTTAGGCCATTAATCCATCTTGAGTTAATTTTGTATATGGCAAGAGGTAGGGGTCCACTTTCATTCTTTTGCATGTGGACATCCATCCAGTTTTCCCAGCACTATTTATTGAAGAGACTATTCTTTCCCCCATTGAGTGGACTTGTCAGCCTTATCAAAAATCAATTGACCGAGTGTAGATTTATATAGATTTACAGGTTTATTCCTTTTTATTTTTATTTTTTTAGTTACCTGGGCCAGGGATTGAACCCGGGACCTCTGTGTGGGAAGCCAGCACTCAATCACTGAGCTACATCTGTTCCCCCAAGTTGGTTTTTTTGTTTGTTTGTTTGTTGTTTGTTTTTGTTTTTCGGAGGCACCAGGGACCGAACCAGGGACCTCGGATGTAGGAAGAAGGCGCTCAACTATTTGAGCCACATCCACTCCCTACAGGTTTATTTCTGAACTCTCAGTTCTGTTCCATTGGTCTATAGGTCTGTCCTTGTGCCAATACCACAGGGTTTGATTACTGTAGATTTGTAATAAGTTTTGAAATGGGGAAGTCCTCCAACTTCATTAATCTTTTTCAAGATGATTTTGTTTATTCAGGGACTTTTGCCCTTCTATATGAATATGATGATTGGCTTTTCCATTTCTATGAAGAAGACTGCTGGAATTTTTATTGTGATTGAATTGAATCTGTAAATTGCTTTGGGTAGTATTACCATCTTAATGATAGTGTCTTCCAGTGTGTGAACATGGGATAGCCTTTCATTTATTTAGCTTTTCTTTAATTTCTTTCAGCAATGATTTGTAGTTTTCAGTTAACAAGTCCTTTACATCCTTGATTAAACTTATTCCTAGGTAATTTATTCTTTTAGTTGCTATTGTAAATGTTTTCTTCATTTTCTTTCTGGAGTGTTCATTGCTGGTATATAGAAAAACAACTGATTTGGGGGTGTTACTCTTGTACCCTGCCACTTTGCTGAATTCCTTTATTAGCTCTAGTAGTTTTCTTGTAGATTTTTCAGGGTTTTCTATATATAGAGTCATGTCATCAGCGAATAGGGATAGTTTTACTTCTTCCTTTCCAATTTGGATGACTTTTATTTCTTTTTCTCTCCTAATTGCTCTGGCCAGAACTTCCAGTACAATGCTGAATAGCAGTGATGAAAGCAGGCATCCTTGTCTTGTTTCTTACCTCAGGGGGAAAGCTTTAAATCTTTCACCATTGAATAAGATGTTACCTGTGGGTTTTTCATATATACCCTTTATCCTGTTGAGGAAGTTCCCTTCTATTCCTATTTTTCCGAGTGTTTTTTTTTTTTTTTTTTTTTTTTATCATGAAAGGGTGTTAGATTTTGTCAGATGTCTTTTCTGCATCAATTGAAATGATCATGTGATTTTTTTCCCCCTTAATTCTGTTAAGGTGGTTTATTACATTGATTGATTTTCTTACGTTGAGCTATCCTTGTATTCCTGTGATAAATCCTACTTGGTCATGGTGTATAAACCTTTTATTGTGCTGTTGGACTCAGTTTGCCAATATTTTGTTAAGAATTTTTGCATATATATTTCTTTTCTTGAAATGTCTATCTGGCTTTGGTATCAGAGTAATTCTAGCTAGCTTCATAGGATAAGTTAGGAAGAGTTCCTCCCACTGAGATTTTTTGAAAGCATTTGAGAAGGATTGGTGTTAATTCTTTGAATGTTTGGTAGACTTCACCAGTGAAGTCATCTGGTTCTGGACTTTTCTTTGTTGGAAAGATTTTTGTTACTAATTCAATCTCTCTTTACTTGTTATTGTTCTGTTGCGATATTCTATTTCTTCTTGAGTCAGTTTCGTTAATGTGTATGTTTTTAGGAATTCATCTATTTCATCTAGGTTATCTAATTTGTTGATGTACAGTTGTTTATAGTATCCTCTTATAATCCTTATTTTTGTAAGGCTGATAGTAATGCTCCTCCCTTTCCATTTCTGATCTTAGTTATTTGCGTCCTTTCTCTTTTTTTCCTTGTCAGTCTAGCTAAAGGTTTGGCAATTTTATTGATTTTTTTCCAAAAAACCAACTTTGGGTTTTGTGGATTCTCTCTGTTGTTCTTCTGTTTTCTATTTCATTTATCTCTACTCTAATTGTTAATCATTTCCTACCTTCTACTCACTTTGGATTTAGGTTGCTCTCCTCTTTCTAGAGCCTCCTGTTTTAAGGTTAGTGCTCTGATTTGAGATTTTTCTTCTTTTTTAATGTAAGCATGGACAGCCATAAATTCCCCTCTGAGCACTGCCTTTGCTGTATCCCATAAGTTTTGTTGTGTTGTGTTTTTGTTTTCATTCGTCTCAAGATATTTCCTAATTTCCTTGACCCATTGGTTTTTTAATAGTATATTGTTGAACTTCCAGGCAGACATTTGTGAATTTTCTATTTCTCCCTCTATTATTGCTCTCTAGCTTCATTCTATTGTAGTCAAGTTCTCAATTTCCTTATTGATCTTCTGTCTAGATGTTTTATCCAATATTGATTCTGGCGTCTTTAAGTCTCCTACTATTGACATCTATTTCTCCTGATTATATATTTTTACTAAATATAAATATATATTTACTAGATATATATAAAACTATAAATATGTAGTATAGTTGAAATCATACAGTTTTCATCCTACTTTTTTAAAACATATTGCTACTCTGTGTATTTTCCATATAATCAGATGTTTGTAAACATCCTTCTTGATGCATTAAGAATTTTTCTTCACATGATTATAATGTAATTTATTTAACTAGTTGTATTAGTCAACCAAAGGGGTGCTAATGTGAAATACCAAAAATGGGTTGGTCTTTATAGAGAGTATTTATTGGGGTAGAAGTCCACAGTTACCAGGCCGGAAAGTGTAAGTTTCTTCCCTCACCAAAGTCCATTGCCACGTGTTGGAGCAAGACACCTGCCGATGTTTGCCAGGGTTCAGGCTTCTTGGGTTCCTCTCTTCCCAGGGCTGCGTTTCTCTCCAGGCTTAGCTCCTCTGGTTCTTCCACAAGGTCAGCACTAGACTATCAGGCAGATGGCTCACTTCTCTTTTCCTCAGGCCTTCTCTCCAACATCAAAACTCCAACATCAAAACTGCTACTCAAAACTGCTGCAACTCTGTTCTTTGTGATGCCTTTTATATTTTCTTTCCCCACCCACCAAGGAGTAGGGTTCAATGCCCTACTGACGTAGCCCAGTCAATGCCCTAATCATAACTTAATCATGCCCAGATTAACAGATCAGTTTACAAGCATGATCCAATTATATTTTTGGAATTCATAATTATATTAAATTGGCCAACAGCTACACTAGTCCTTTATTGTTAGATATTTACATTACTTACAACTTTTTCCTGTTACAAATAAGGCTGTGATGAATATCTTAGTTTATAAACCTTTGTCAGCTCTATGATTTTTTTCTAATAAATGCTACCTCAATCATTTTTTCTTATTGTCTACTGAGTTTTTTAAAAAATCACAAATATTTGCTCATTGTCCCAAAGCTAACAATTCAGAGGTTTACAAAGAAAACATTAATAATCTCATTCCCTCCCCTCCAAGTCCCACAACCCAAGGTCAATGATGTTAGCAATTTGGTGTAAATCCTTCCACCCCTCTCTCTAGGTTTACACAAACACTTATGCAAAAAGTTACTTTTTTTCCTGTTTTGCATACAAAGAGCTGCATAAAGATTTTTCTTATTCTGCAGGGTGAATTAATGGAACTAGATTTACGGAATCTAACATCCTCTTTAAGAATGTTGATTTACATTACCAAATTTCTTTCCAGAAGGATTACTCTAGTCTATACTCTCCCCAAAGGTATAAGACTGTTTATTTTACCACACCTTTCCAATATTGGATATCATGATATCTTTAAAACTTTACTAATTTTGTTGCCGAAAAATAGTATAGTAGTGGTTTTTAATTTGCATTTTTAGGTCAAACATTTGTTTTTCATGTTTAAAGACCATTTGTATTACCTGTTATTTAAATTGTCTGTTCACAGTTTTGTATTTTTCTTAGTGGTTTATATGTACTCATTTATATGTATTAATGGTATTAACCTTTTTATGATCACATTTGTGGTAGATTTTTCCCTTTTGTTATTTGAATCTTAGAGCTGAGCGGAAGAAATGGAAAAGAAGACAACTACCCCAGGCACTTTCCATACTTTTTCTTACTTCTTACATCTGCCTTATGAGATGCATGTATATTTATCCCCGTTTTACAGAAGAGAAGACAGGCTCAGAGAGGTTAAGTGACTAGCTCAGTGTCATCCAGCTGGTAAGAGTTGGAGCTGGATGGCCCTGAGTTAGACATTTAACCTCTCAGAGCAGCAGGCAATGATACTACCCAATCTGTGCTGGTGTAATTGTGCTATAGGTAAAACTTTGTGCTTGTTGCTTCACAGACATTATTTACAGAAATGTAAGGGGAGGTTCTTTTCTTATCTCCATTTTGCAGGTGAAGAAAGTGTAGGTCAGGGAAATTCAGTAACTTGCCTCAGGTTTCATAACTGATAAGACCAGACCTGGGATTTGACCCAGGGCTGTTGGAGTTTAAAGATATTTGACTCTGTCTTCCAACCATACATGCTACCTCCCTAAGGACCATCTTCTTGGATCCCAGTTGAGGCCCAGAGAGGGGAAGTACTTTGCCCACAGGATCTGAAGAGCATTTATGGAGCAAGCCTTAGGTCAGAGTTGTCCTGTCCCAGGTCCTAATATCTGGAGGCTTCTGGAAACAGCCTTTCCCTGGAAGACTCCAATGCCAGAGACAGTTCCTTCAGCAAGGTCTCAGGAGCAGCTACACACTCCCCCTAATTGCTCTTCCCCAGCTTACTCCATAAGTGCTCTTCCTGGTGAAATCTTTCTTTGCTTCAGCCAGATGGGGAGTTAGAGTCCGGTTCAGATTCTGGGGAAGGGGAGAGGCTGAGAGGGAGATGGAAGGACTCCAGAGCCTTGATTCACCTCATCTCCAAAGACACAGCTGACAGTCACCTTTTACCAGGTCCCTGTTTTCCTCAGGCTCTCATCTCTCTAGGAAGGCACAGAATCTGGGGAAGAGGGAAGGCAGGGGCGAGAAGCTGGTTTCATGGTGATCTCCACAGAGGGCTAGCATTTGCAGCCTGGGCCCAGCTGTGTGTGGCAAACAGGTGCACCTGGGAGAGGGGGAGTGGGATTTTATGCCTCACACATATGTGTGCAGCTCAAAGGAAACCATAGTTTTCACTGTCACACTGGTACCATTCTTGAAGTAGCCTGCATAGCTATGGCACAGAAGCCCCCAAAGCTCCTCTCCCCTCATCTTATTTCCTCCTTCTGGCTATGGGACCCCCACATTCGCTATTTTGGCCTGCTAAGTTGACCTGGTCCCAGCCCATGGCCCATTCAATGGTGATGGAACAGATGAGCTGGATGGAGGTGGGGGGGTGGTGGCAGTGCAGGGCCTGGGGCTTTGGGGCTCAGCAGTGTGAGACTGTCTGGTGAGGTTGGTCAGGTCAAGTCTTGGGGATTTTGTTTTGTTGTCTTTGAGGTTCCCGGCTGCAGATCAGTTGATGTTTTTATTTCCTTTTCATTTTAGCAAAGTAATAGATGTTTATAATTTTAAAAGGCATGTACAAGAAGCTATAAGGATATATGTAAGCTTATATGTATATGTATGTATATATCCAGCCAATAAGCTAATATATCCTTGCATATCTATTTATCTATCTATCTATCTCATTTATATCTATACCTATCTATCTATCCATTGCTAGCTAGTTATAATTAAAACAGCAGTCCTCTGCCCCATTCCTGAGCCTCACTCTTTGGAGTTAAACACGGCCAGCTCTCAGCTATTTCTTCTCTTAGCTGTTTCTTCCTCCATATTCCTAAATGGAGGGAAACAAATTTTTTGGGTTTTAAATATCTAGGCTTTTTATTTTATTAGAGGAATATTTAGCTCTCTTACTACCAGCCATACCATACATGTACACACTCTTCCCCTCCCCTCCAACATCCAATATTGACATAACAAAATTTCTGCTTTTAACAATATTCTGTATATACATTATTAGGATTTTAAATATTGCTCACAGCTGAGTCATGTAGACTACTGTGATGACATTTCCTTGCTTGGACAACTTGCTTTCCCTGGAGTTAATAATTGCCTCTTTTTTCCTGTTTGCTTGGCTTTCTATATTCATTTCACTACTGCATTCTCAATTTCTTTATCAGAGCTGGAAAATTCCACGCAAGCACATTACATAACCCATTATTTCCACTTTTTCTTGGAGCTCTTCACTTTGTTCCAGTCTGGGCTAGTTGCTGGGGGCTTGGTTTTCAAGGACTTAGCAAGTACTTTTTACTCAGCTCCATATAAGACCCTGAGGGCAATGCACAGATAAGTAAGACATAACCCTGTTCTCAGGGCTTCTACAGGATGTTTAAATTATACAGATGTCTCACCAAAGTGCATGGGCTTGGTGTTGGGACTTTGATCTAGGCTATGTCTTTAATCTCGCACTCAGGGCAGGCCTCTCCCTCTCTATCTCCAGTGAGTTACCGGAAGAATCCAAATACAGTCCCCAGAGAATAGATGTGATCTTGGGCTCTAGTAACAGAAACAGAGTTTCTCGGACAGGAAGGCTGATACCTCTACTTGACTCTGTGTTGATAAACCCAATATGGAAATTGTGTTCTGTTCCAAGGGACACAGAAAAGAGCAGAATTCATCTGAATGTGGATAACCAAGATGGAAGAGAGGACTGGAAACCACATCCAACAAGAAATAGTTGAAAGAACTGGGGACACTTGGCTTCTTGAAAGAGTAGTCTACACATAACTATCTCCATTTTTCTTCCCTCACATTCCCTTTTCAATTTATTACAGTCTGATTTTTGCCCCCCACTGCTCCAAGGAAACTGCTATCACCATGATGAGACTGCCTCCTAATTGCCAAAACCAGTGTGGTCCTATTTGAGTCCTTATCTATTGACCACACTCTATCCATTGAAACTCCCTTAATTTTTAGGATACCACTCTCTTCTGTTTCTCCTCCAGTTTCTAAACCTGCACCTCCTCCATCTTCATCAGATTCCTTTCTTCCACCCACCCCTTAAATGTTAAGAGTTTTCCAGGGATCCACTGTTTTCTCTCTCTACCCACTCCCCCTAGGCAATCTCAACCACTTTCTTGGTTTCCACTACTGATATATCAGTCAGGATGGGCTGAGTTATGCTGTGGTAACAAACAACCCTCAAGTCTCAGAGTTTTAACACAACAAAAAGTTATGCCTTGCTCACAGTACATGTCCAAAAGATTCTCAGGGGGTCTCTGCTCATTATAGTCACCAAAGGACCCAAGGTATTTGAGGGTCCATCTCACACTGCTTCCATAGTCAGTAGCAGAGAGAAGAGAGCATGGCAAATCATACACCAGCTCTTAAAGCGTCTCCCCAGAAGTGAGTTGTGTAGCTTAAATGCACATTTCACTAGCCAAAGTAAATCACATGACCATTCCTAACTTCAAAGGGTGTGGGAAAGTGTAGTCCTGCTATGTTACTAGTGACTAACACACCCCCTTAAACCTTGATGACTCCCAAACTTTTATCTCTGGCCTAGACCCTTCTCCTGAGCTTAGACCATTATGTCCAACTACTTTCTGGACATTTCCACTTAGCTGACAATGTAGACTTCAAAGTCAGCATAACCAAAAGCTGAATTCATCTTGTTTGTCCTCAAATCTACTCTTCCTCCTGTTTGCCCTGACTTAAAGAATGAAACTACTGTCCATCCAACTACCCAAGCCAGAAATCTGGGGGCCAGAGACCTGTCTCTCCCTCATTGCCCACATCCATTGAAGGAATCCTGTTGATTCTCCCTCCTTAAAATCTGTTCTCACATCCATACACACACCCCTCCCCCCACCACCATTTCTGAACTCCCACCATTTCTTAACTACTGCCTTAGTTGAAGTTCTCATCATCGCTCACTCAAATTGTTGTGATAGTCTTCTCATTCGTCTCCCAGCTTCTGATCTTGATGCTTAAGTCTCCATCATCCACACTCTCAGACATAAGTCTGAAGAGTTAGTCACAGAGGTGATAAGCTAACTTTAAATAAGCAATTATTTAGAACACCTTAAAAGCTTCCTAGGAATTACAGGATGAAGCCTTGCCCTTCCTCAGCACCCATAGTGTGTCGTAATATGGCCATGGCCTCCCTCTGCACCTTCATCTCCCATCACGCTCACCTTTGCACCCTCTAACTATGCCAAACTACTCCAGTACCTGAGCTTGGTGCTATTTCAGGCCTTCGCGTGTGCTGATTCCTTTGCTTGAAGTGCATTTGCTTCCTCCCTCTTCCACCTAGTGAACATCTACTCATTTTTTCAAGCCCCAACTCAAGCGTCTCCTATTCAGAGATGTTTTCCTGTCCCTCAGCCCTCAAAGCACAGTTCCTTTATGCCACCACTGTACCAAGTAATACCATTTATCAGGGACTTGTGATTATTGACAGCTATTTTTGTCATTGAAGACAGGAATATTGTCTCTGTTATCTATAATTCCCAGCACAGTTCCAGGCACTCAGAAGATGCTCTGAAAGTGTTTGTTACACAAACAAATGAATAGGAAGACCAGATTCAGGGAAGTCTACAAATACCTGCAAGGCCAGCATGGGGAAGAGGAAAGCAGACTGTTCTGTGTGGCCCCAGAAGAGCTAATTAGAGCCATGAGGGAAGCCATAGGGAGGCGTTATCTCAGTTCAAAAGAAAGAAGAACTTCTTTAACTGTTAGAACAGTTGTCGGGAGCTCAGGGCTGCTGTAGAACAGTGGCCTCCCTGGGACAAGAGGTATGCAATCAGAAGCTGGATAACCCTTGGCAGTGATTTTGGAGTGGAAATTCCAAGAGCTGATAGGAAGAAGGAGAGATGACCTTCAACGTCCCTTCCACTCTGGAAGAGCAGTCAGGAACCTGCCTCCTCCGCTCACCCAACTGACACAGACCACCTAGGGCTCTTCACAGCTGCCCCTGGATTAGAGACACTGCTTCTCTGCTGGCCAGATCACCTGTAGGCAGGCCAGGCTCACCCAGCCACTGGCCTTTGAACAGATGGCCTAAGAGGCTTGGAGGTGAGAGGGCCCTGCTGGCCCTAGGTTCTTATCCTCCCCGCCAGGCCAGCCCGAGCCCCTTTGCTTCATGACTGCTCATTCTGAGAAGCAGAGAAGCCGTTGCTTATTTTTTACAGCCACTTCAGTAAAGCCCTGTCATATACCTGGATTTGCACTGTAATGCCTCTGATCCCAGTCTGGCTCTGCACACCCAGTGAACGACTGCCGCCCCCAACTCTGGGGTCAAGTCCATGATCTCCTTCTCCTGGGGTGCCGAGACTGACTTTGACCTTACCCTGTTCTGATCCATCTCTTTGAAAGCCCAGAGTCAGGAATAGGAGCCTTTGGCTTTTTTCAGACCCTTTCCAAGGAGGATGGTGGATGCAGTGCAAAGAGGCTTCAGATTAGGGGTCAGGGGACCTTCCTTCTAGCCCTGGCTTTGTAGTTGATTAATTGTGCACCCCTGACTTGGCTGCACCAATCCCCTTCTCTGAGCTTCAGTTTCTCCATCTGTAAAATCTGGGTTTCATCCCCAAGCCCAGCCCAGAATACTGCTTTGCTTCCTCAGGCTCTGCAGCTGTGGCTCCTGGCCAAGGGTCCCAGGGGTACATTAAGAAGACAAGCAGCTGTGAAGAAAAGATCTGTGGGGAGGATTTGGATGGGGAAATAGGAGAAGGAAGCAAGTTAGAACCTGCTGACTTCCTGGCTGACAAGAACTGAAGCTCTACTCTCTGGGGGGTTTCCCAGCCTAGAGACCAAGGGGCCCAGGACAGCCTCCTCTTTCTAAACCCTCTGACCCTGACCCCTGGCTTTGGTGTTCGTGGTGTGTGTGTGTTTACACCCATGCGCATGCAGCATCCTGGGGGCCACAAGAAGTCAGGTACTTCTTTCCAGAGGAGAGTAGGTATGAGAATGCACTGGCCAGGGCTGCAAGCCTGGGAGTCAGAGGGTGAGGGTCTCCAGGTCCTCCTGGTCCTCCCCAAACTAGCAGATGCACAGCCCAGGAGCAGGGAGTGGGGAATCCCCCTTATCCGGCTCCTCCCATTTCAGGAGTGGCTCAGCAGCCCAGCTGGGAGGAGGGATGGGACAGACATCCGAGCTTCCTTTTTGGGTTAATTGGTGTTCCCTCTAGTTACTCCTTGCTTCCTTCCCTTCCCAGTTCCCATAGCAACTGGGCTGTAGCAGCCTGAACTTGATTGAGCCCAGCGGTGACCGGACAGAGGTGGGAAAGGGGGTTCTATAGGGAAAGGAGGGCACTGCCAGGTTGAGGCTTCCCACCCTGCCCATTCCCCGTTCCTACCGCAAGGGTCCGGGATGGTTAAGGTCAGAAGCCAGGGAACCACTCGAGAGGCCCATTCTGCCAGGGCTGGAGTTTGAAGATCCCGAAACCCAGAGCAGACCTGAGTCTCCTCAGCTTTCCTGTCCTGCCCCCCCCCCCCGCCCCCTGCCCCCCGAGTTTAGAAATCTCAGGAGCTGGTTAAGATTGTTCAGTTCTGAAGAGCCCCACAGTTGAAGTCAGGAGACCAAGTTTCAAGTTCCTCACTCTACCACTATTTTATGTGAGTGGAGACAAGTCCTTCCCTGCTCTCTGGGCCACAGTGTCCCCATCTGTAACGGATGGCTCTCAACCCTGGCTGCATATTAAAATTACCTGAGCTGTCTTTTGAAACAATGTGCGGGCTCCACCCACCAGGGATTCTACTTGGTCGGGGCTTTGATGTGGACCGGGCAGGGGTAATTTTTAAAAAGCTCTCTGAGCTATTCGAATATGCAACCAGAGTTGATCTCCCAGTGTCTCCGTTCTCTGCCTCTTGTCTGGTTCTGAGACACTGCTTCCTTTATGCCTGCAAGCACCATAGCTCTCCTCAACCCGGCTTGCCTGGCTTTACCCTCCTGCTTGTAGGATGAGTGCCCAGGCTCCCCATGACTGCCCAGACAACCCAGCCCACTCTGGCTCAGTCCTAATGCGAATGAGGCAGGGCAAGCTACTTAGGCCCATCTAGGGGCCAGGGCTGCAGCTGCCTAAGGCGGGCTTGTCACACCAGGTGGTGGCACTGAGTGCCAGGCCTTTCACCTGCAAAGGACCCCAGCTCTGAAACAGGTGGGCAGCAGTGGCTTCAGCTGGCCGTCTGTGGGGCCAAGGAATCAGATTACCTCCCAGGCCCACCTCACTCTCCTTTCTCCATTCCCCTCATTAGCGCCTTCCCTGTTCCTGCCTCGCCACCCACAGGCCTGGTGTCCTCCCCAGGCAATCTGCTCACCCACTTGTTGCCATGGTGATTCTGGCTGGGGGTGTGGGGACTGAGGGGGGTCGTCTAATTAAGGAGAAAGGCTGCACTCCCACTGTCAGGCCACCCCTCTCTCTTCCCCCATCCCCCTTGCCTATCCCCCCACCTCCATTAGCCAATGAGCTAGAGTGCCCCAGCCACCTGTTATTAGGCTAATTGCAGTTGCCTGGGAGGGGGGCAGGAACTCCACCGGGGCCTCCTCACCTATGAGAAGGAACCTGGAACCGGAAGGGCCCCAGGAGAATCCCACAGGGGCCTCTGAGCCCTGCCTGTGTAAGGTGGGGCTGGGGTGTAGTTTCACACAGCTTGGGGTGAGGGTTGAGGCGGTGGGCTCTGGGTACAGGCTGCAGAATTTGGGTCAGTGGTTGTGAACCGAGCTTCATCTTGGCACTCTGAGGTACTGGGGCCCTTAGCTCTTGTGATTTGGTTTCTTTCTCTCCTGCCTTACTTTTAGTATTAATTTTTTCTTTTGCCCGCCTTCTGCTCTCATAACCCTCTTTTTAACCCTGTTTTCTTACACTTCTCATCTTTCTCACATTCCCTTATTCCCTCTTATTCTAAACCCTGCTCACGCTTACTTAATCCCCTTCTCCCCCCTCCTAATAGCCCCTTCTTACCTCCCATTTTACCCCCCTTATGATCCCACCCTCTCTTATCCCCTACTCTGCTTTCTTCTTACCTATTTACTTCCCTTCCACCCTCCATCTCTCTGAATCCCCTGCTTTCTCCCCAACCCTGTTTTTTTCTTAGCCTCTGCGACCCCCAGCTCTTACCCTAACCTCCCATTCTTTCTTGCCCCCCCCTTACCTATCTTCTCTCTTTTACCCCCTCACATTGCTGCCTCTCCTGTCCTCTCCCTGTTCACTCTTACCCCTTAACCCTCTCTCTTACCAATCCCTCTCTTATTGCCCCTTTTTACCCCCCCCCCAGCACTCACTTCCCCTGCCTCTTACCTTTACTTGT
The DNA here is from genome assembly GCA_026826555.1 of Tolypeutes matacus. Lineage (NCBI taxonomy): Eukaryota > Metazoa > Chordata > Mammalia > Cingulata > Chlamyphoridae > Tolypeutes > Tolypeutes matacus. The sequence continues at coordinate 2,454,154 of JAKSZT010054532.1, forward strand.
TCTCTTTAATACCCCTCTTTCGCTCAGTTTCTCATTCTTTTGCACATACCTTTTATCCCAATGATTTCACTTCTAGGCATTTATATGAAGTTTAACATAAGTCTGCAAGACATGTATACAGAGATGTTCACAGAAGCCTTGTTTATAATGTTTATAAGAGTGAAAGTTGGAAATAAATGTCTATCGACAGGAGATTGGTACCCTTGGTACGCCATTCATACAAAACTGTTCTCTGTTCTCTTAGCACACTTACTCATTTGCCCCCACCTAGAATGCTCTTTTGCCTCATTTCTATCTAGCCTGCCTAAAATCCTACTTGGAGTCCAAGCTCACCTATCATCCCCTCAGCAAAGTCTTTCCTGGCTTCTCTTAATCCCCTTCAATAGTCCTCAGTATGACCTCTCCTATAACATAGATCATATTGTGCCATAGATTCAAGTTAGATGTGTCTTTCCGTGAAACTGGAATTTCCATGAGAGTAGGGACAGTTCCCGTTTACTTGTCCTGCTTCTTCAGTCAACAGGTATTTTTTAGGTATATTTTGCTGAGTGAGATTTACAGAGAAGAAAACGAGAATGCAGACAATTTAATACTTGTGGTTAAGGAACAATTAAGGAAAAGAAGGGGGAGAATAACGGGGAAGGAGAGCACTCCTAAAAGCAGGGTGGTCAGGGAGAGCATCACTGAGGTGCTGGCATTTAAACTGAGACTGGAAGGATGAGAAGACCTTGCCGTGCCAACAGTGGGAGGGAAGAGCCATTCCAGGCCAAGGAAAACAGCATCTGCCAAGGGCCCAAGATGGGAAGAAGTAGGGCATGTTCAAGGAAAAGAAAGGAAACCTCTGTGTGTGGAACACAATGAGCTTGAGGGGGGAGAGGTTGAAAATGAGGCTGGGGAGACATTAGCCAAGATTTACAGGGGCTTGAAGGCTATTGTCAGAAGTTTGAGTTGTATTCTAAATGCACTGAAGGGTTTGAAGCAACACGATCTGAATGCATTTGGGAACTGCTCTTCCTTCTGTGTGTACAGTGGATCAGAAAAAGCATGAGTAGAGGTGGGGAAGCTAGAAAGGAGACTGTTGCCCAGGTGAGAGATGATGGTGATCTGCACAAAGGTGTGGATGTGGAGATGGAGGGAAATATAAAAGGATTCAAGATGCATTTTGTAGCTAGAAGTGACAGGCCTTGCTGATGATGAGCTGGATGTGGGGATGCAGGGAAAGAGAGGAATGAAGGTTAGTATCTAGGTTTCTAACTTAAATGTCTGGGTGGATGGTGGTGGCACTTACTGAAATTGGTCAAGACTTGGGAGTAGGGGTAAATTTGGGGTTAAAAAAAAAATCAGGAACTCCATTTTGACATGTTGAGCATGTTAAATTTGAGATGCCTGGGAGATACCAAAGTCCCAAGCTATGCTTTGTTCCTCAAAGTTGATTTGACAGTTGCCACCCCACCCCTACCACCCACGCTTTGGGAAAGGCCAGTGTGGGCTTGCATTATCAAAGTCCCTGTTCACAGTGGAATTATTTTTATTTTAGTATAAATGTTTAAAGTGAGCATACGAAACTGTGACAAAGCGCATCTGAGATTGTGCAGCTCAGCGTGTGGTTGAAGGACCTCCTGCAGCAGAAGAACCTGGGCCCTTGTTTGGAATGCATATTCCTGGGCCTACCTCAGTACTCTAGAAGCCAAATTGAAGGGGGGGCACCTGCATATTTCAACAAGTGTCCCAGGGGATTCTGAGGCACCCTGAGGTCTGAGAGCCATTGCTGCGAGGAGCAACTACGGACCTAGACAGTGCCCCTGAAGATACAAGGGCTAGATGGAGGCAAGGCTCTGACCCCAGACAAGAGATTCCCCTCGGCCCCCTGTGAAAAGGCACATGCTGACTCTGCAGGTCTGAAGCTGAACCCAAGTTTCTGCATCTTGAGCAAGCTCCTAGGTGAGGCCGATCCTGCTGGTCCAGGACACACGTTAAGTACCAAGGGGCTGGCCAGGTCAGTGGTTCTCCCCAGGAGGAGCAGTTTTGTCTCGCAGGAGACATTTGCTAATGTCTGGAGACGTTTGTTAAGTTGTCCCCTGGAATGAGAGGGGTGCTACCAGCATCTAGTGGGTAGACACCAGGGGTGCGGCTCAGCATCCACAACCCCCACGACATAGAATTGTCCTGCCTCAAATGTGAGTAGTGCCGCTGTGGTGAAACCCTGGGCTTGATGATAACCAGAGGTGATGGAGCAGAGACCATTTCTCAGCCGGGACCCAGTGCCTGGTAGGTATGGGCTAGATGAGGGCCAGGAAATATACCCATGAAACTGCAAAGGAAAGGTTCCAAAGGAAATGTAGTATGTCCATGGAGTCGGCCCACACCAGGGCTGAAGCCAAGAGGACAGCACATGGATTACATAGAGCTTAAAGGCACATGTGGTGCCTGGTAAGGCTAGATTCCTGTGTTTATTACCAAAAAAAAAAAAAAATAACTCCTCACATTTGTATTGCACTTCAGAGTTGACGAAACATTTTCCTATGTGTCATATTATTTCATCCCCAGAACACCCAAATGAGGTAGAGCAAGGATTGTTCTCTCTATCTCTGTTCTGAGTTTAGAAATGTAGCACCAATGGCCAGAGGAACATTTGTTTGAATTTAACAAAACTGAAATTTGCCTCATTGTAGGTAACCATAGAACAAGTCAGGACGTCTCTTCGGGCCAACTGTGAAATGATTGGGTTGGATGGAGCAATTGGCAAGGCCCTTTCCAGCCCTGACCTACAAGTAGTTTTGTGATTTTTGAAACCGACAAATTCTAAGTCTTGGGTGACTGCAGATTGGGGGACCCAGGAGTCCTGGCTAGGAGATGGGAGATGGGTGGGATGTAGGGGCCTTGATCCATACCCTCCCTCGTCTCCACCACTTGGATCCTGGGTTTGGGTTGGTGAGGTCCCCCTGCTAGACGGCAAGCGCACCCCCTCCTCATCTGTCTCCTCTGAGGTGGGAAGGGGCTGGCAGGTGGGCTGATGCTCTTTCCTCTCCCCACAGGCTGTCTACAAGGCCTGGCTGTGCTCAGAATACTTCAGCGTGACCCAGCAGGAATGCCAGCGCTGGGTGCCCTGCAAGCAATACTGCCTGGAGGTGCAGACCCGGTGCCCCTTTATACTCCCCGACAATGAGGAGATGGTGTACGGAGGGCTCCCTGGCTTTATCTGTACAGGTAAAGGCCGAGCGCTGGGGAAGAGGGAGGAGGCTGGGGACCCAGGGCAGGCACCAGGTCTAAGGGAATGGGCGCAAGGAGGACAATGGGGGAGTAGGGTAGAAGCAGGTTAAGTGCCTGGAGGAGTGGATAGGGAGGTCCCCAGGTCGGGACAGGGCCAAGTGGAATAGGGGCAAAGGCCAAAGTGGCCATCTTGACCCAGAACCTTTCCAGCCAGGTAGTCATCACGGGGAAACTGGCTAGAGTCCCCTGGAGAGAAAGGTCCAGAAACAGAAGGCGCTGAGGGGCAGGGGAAAAGAGCCTTGAGCAAGGCTACCCTAGCAGTGTCAGCTTTGACAACCTCTCCATGGTAAGGCGTAGCCCACAGTCCCCCAAGTACCCCACTGCACCTTCCTTATCCGTTGGCAGGGTTGCTGGATACGTCTCCAAAGCGACCGGAAACCAAGTGCTGTGACGTGCAGTGGGTCTCCTGTGAGTCGGAGAAGAAGAAGTTCAAGGAGTCTGAGGCCCCCAAAACCCACCACCAGCAATTCCACCACTCCTTTTTCCACCACTACCACCAACAGTACCACCACTACCACCCCCGCCACGACCCCCCGGGCCGCATCAGCCACAAGCCCTCCCTGCTGCCGGTCTCTGGGGGCTCCCGCCTCAGCCCCAGCAGGATCCGGCTCTGTGTCCTTATTCTCATGCTCCTCCACACCATGGTGTCCTTCTCCAGCAACCAGGGTGGCGGTGGAATGGGGCTGGATGCACTGCCTGCCCTCGACGAGGGCCTTACGCGGGAAGAGTGACAGCAGGGAGGGAGGAAAGACCTCCACCACACACTGACATCGGCTCCAGCCCCCCCCCCCAAATGGGGGAGAGGGGGCTCCTCCTGTGGGAGGTGTAAGGCCAGGTGGAGGGTTGGGGGACACGGGGGAACCACACCCCCTCCAACCTACCCCCACCCCAAAAGCAGCTCCAACAGAACAGCCAGAGGGCCCCAGGAAGCTGCAAAACTCATCCAGGAGAAAAAAAGGCAGGAGCAGCAGGCGCCCCCTGCCCAGGCCCCCATCTATGGGGCTCAGCAAAAAAAGAAAAAAAAGGGGTGGGGGAGTAGGGGCTGGAAATGCCCACCCCTGCTGAGAGCCCTGACCCTGGGGAAGGAAGCTGCTTACCTGGTCTTGGCCCTGCAGGGAATGTTGGGAGGGGGGCACAGAGGGGAGATGCTCTTTTTCCCCCTCCCCAGCCCTTTTGTCGCCACGATCCTTAATTCCCACGTGCCCATATTCCTACAGGCAACAGCAGGCAGTGCAATGCCCCTCCTCCCACTTCAGCACACCTTGCCCCACGTGGGGCCATCGCAGGTGTAGGGCCAGGCTGGGAGAGGAGGTGCACACGGGCGGGGCCCCAGTTAAGCTGTAACCCACCCTGCTAGGCAATGAGGGGTAGAAACAGGATGCCAAATGAGGGGCAAGAGAGGGTGGAGATGGGGAAGAAGGAGAGCAGAGGAGAGAAGCTTAGGGTATGTGGCCGAATAGGCTACTGCCATCTGGCTTTGGGGAGGTGGGGGATCGGCATTGAGGCAGGCTTGAGGACAGCGCCCCGAGTCAGAGAAGGTGGCTTGAGGAGTCCTCTGCGGAAAGGGTGCAGGGACTGAGTTGTTGCGTCTCAAAACAAAGCAGAGAGCCCATGGTCAGACTGCCGCTGTCCGAAGGGCCTTTATCTCACAGAAGGTGCACATACTCCCAAGGGCCACTCCTTCCCTGGAGATCTTGGCCTTGGGGCCAAAGACATTTCCATTTTTTTTTTTTTTTTTTTTAAAGATTTTATTTATTCATTTATCCCCCCCTTGCTGCTTGTGCTCGCTGGGTCAGCTAACCACGCCGTGTGGGCAGGCTTGCCTTCACCAGGAGGCCCCGGGAACCGAACCTGGGGCCTCCCATATGGTAAACGGGAGCCCTACTGATTGAGCCACAGCCGCTTCCCAGACATTTCCATTTCTGATCTCCACAGGGAGGAGGGACTTGAGCCCAAGTGGGTCAGGCCTGGCCTGGGTCCCCATACTCACCCCATCTTATCGTCACCCAGGCCTCCATGAAGGAGAACCTGGGGGCATTGCTCCAGAGCTCTCCAGAGATGAGCCTCCCCCACCCCTACCCTGTCCCCATCCCCAGCCTACCAAAGAGTATTCCTGTCTCCCTATCCCCGATGCCATGAGTTACCATCCCAAGTGTGGGACAACCAAACTCCTCCTAACCCTGTATCAGGTCTCCTGCTCCAGCCACCCCTGCCCCTTGCTGGAGAAAGGCCAGCCACTGGCAAGAGGACCCCTTGGAAAAAAGATCCTGTGCTGTTGACCCTTGCTTGAGAGACTTGACCTGTTTAGTCAGGCCAGAGGGCTGGAGAAGAGAAGACGCACCGAGAACCTTTAAGGGGCCATATGCCTTGCTCTGGTCTGCTGGGAAGGGGAGGCCACGTTGCCTGGAACATCTAACAGCCAGTAGGAGCAGTCAAGAAAGGGAGTCAGAACTGGGTTCCTGGGACAGGCCAGAAGGCTTTTCAGTCCCAGAAGGGTCTACATCATTCTAGGTGGCCAGGGGCAGGCCTGGAGCTGCATTTGAGTGAAACCAAGGAGGGGAGGGGGAGGGGAAAGCTGGCACTGGTCGACTTAGGGACGAATTGGAGAGCTCCCTAGAAGAGTGGCATCAACTGGGTCCCAAGTAGACTTAGTGGGACTGGGGAGTCCTTCCCAGCCAGGTGTCTCATTTCTCCCAGCGTGCCCCCTCCCACCCCTGTACCCCACCCCCACACACCCCTTTTTGGCCCTCAGCACTTGGGGCCTAGCCACATACCCCATCCCTGGAGTGCTCTTCTCAGCGGGGGAGGGGAAGAGGTGCTGGCTTCTTTCCAGAGATGCTTATGTATATGTGAAGGGGCAGGTGCTTGGGCTCCAGAGAGACCCTAGGTACTGCCTTCTAACTCCTGTCTCCTCAGGAGGGGAAAAGGGACTGGCCCCAGGGAATGGACCCTTGGAGACTCCCATCTTCTTTTCCTTCTCACCAAGTGCCCAGGAGACCCCTGGCTCAGACCAGCCCGGGGCCTTGCCCATGGGCAGGGGAAAGGGGCACCACACACCACCTCTAAGTCATTTGACTGGTCCTATCCACCCCGCCACCCAGATCGTCCACTACCCCTTCAGCTGCCCTTCCCCCTCCACCACAGGCAGCAGAGCTGGGCAGCTTTCTTATGCCATTTTCTACACTGTGCTTCATGAGTAGGACTTTCTTGCACTAGTTCCTATGACTGAGTCTCCAAGCTGGTTTCCTAGTAGCCCTTCACCCCTCCCTCCCTTCCCGGCTATGATTCAGTTGTCTGCCCTTCCTCTTAACCCTGCCTCTGTGTTTCGGTGAGAGTCTCTGTATGTGTACTGCTTTCTGTTTTGTTGCATTGTGGGGCAGAGGCCTCTCTGCTCCTGTTTAACCCCATAAAGAAATAAATGGTAAGACTTGATGATAAACCCTCCCTTCACGACTCTTCTGTGGTGGAGTCAAGCTGACCGCCTCTGTGGCTCGCGGAGGGGCTGGGATCAGAGGATGCTGACCCTGTGCCCTGCCACTCTTGGCTCAAATCTCAGGAAAAAAGTCGTCAGCCGTTCTCGACAAAGGATTCCCCCTCAACCCGCTGCAGGGATCAGGCAGATAACTGTAAATGAGGGCAGTGGGACTGTCTGGGGAAAGATGCAGGTTCAAAAGTTAAAAGCTGTGAGAGCTGCAGGGTACCTTCCCTGTTGAAAGGGAGCAGCTCAAGCCCAGGGTTGTCCCGAGAGAATGTGGGCCCAGTGCTGCCAGATCTTCTGATTCTTCAAGGGAAGTCGGGGCTCGGGATTTTTACAATGTAGCCCCTTAACTCCTAAATGTTGGCTCAAATCTTTTTTTTTTTTTTTTTTTTTTAATAAAAAGCCTTTGTGTGGGCAAAACATGGCAGAAGGCCGCAGACGGCCTAGGAATAACCAGCTTTCCACCTTTTGTTGCACCCTTGGGTTCTAGTCTACCAGCCTCATCTCCTACACCACTTCCCCAGCTCCATCTCCCCCCACCCCAGGAGTGAAGGGGACTCAGGAAGAACTGCTGGAGGGGCTGCAGAAAGAGCCCTTCTCCACTGCCACCTTTTGCACATAAATGGGGAAAGAGAGAGCACAAGTTAAGAGGGGATCTAGTGTGCTGAGCTGCTGAATTACTTTGCCAATAAAACATCAGCTCTCCATCTCCCCCCAGAGGAGCATGGCATGGAAGTTAGGGGCATGGACTCTGGAGCCGGACTCTAGGAGTTCAAAGTCTAGCATCACCATCTCTTACTCGCATGACCTCAGACAAGTTCCTTTACTTTGAGCCTCGGTGCCCTCATCTGTCAAAAGAGTCCTCGTGAGAATTAGATGATGTAGGTGAAGTACTGTGCACAACATCTGGCACAAAGGAACCACTCAAATGATGATGATTGTTACCATTTAGTCACTCGGTCTTTCTCCTCTTTCATTCACCCCCACCCAAAACGGTCACCAAGTTCTCTGTCAATTCTACCTCTGTCTCTGTAATATGTATCAAGTCCTTTCTTTCCTGTCCCCACTCCCACTAAGCTGCTTCAGACCCTCAGCAGCTCTTGCTGGACTACTGCAAATAGCCTACTAATCTGTTCCAGTCACTCTGACCTCACTCCAGCCTCCACCTAGCACAGTGCCAGGTTCTTAGGAGGCACTCAATACATACATACATATACATATTTAAAGAGTTACTGCCGTGATTGAGTTTCCTAAAGTACACATCTTTTCTTCCTAAAGCAAACATATTACACCCCTACTCGGTAACATCAGATGGATCCATGTAGCCTGTAGAGTGTAAACTTCTCAGCATGACATTCAAGACTCTGCGTTCTGATCTCCCGCCAGAGGCTCTCATGTGCCAGCCACACTTCACTACTGGCGGTACCTCAAATGGGCGCCGCAGTTTTTTCACCTCCCCACCTTTGCTCACATGGTTTCTTCGACCTGGAATGCCTTCGCTCCATCTCTGTCTCTCAGTGCCTAATCTGGTTTTCAAAAGTCCAGCTCAAATGCCACCTCTGCCGTGAAGACCTCCACATTCCCCCTCACCCAAGCTGGAAAAAAAGCTCTTCTTCCTCTGCACTTCTTTAACACGTTGTACCTCAGTCATGGTACTTATGACATACTGCCTGCGTCCAAGTGAGTCACTCATTCAAAGTATACATATGAAGCAATTACTATATGTCAGGCACCATGATAGGTAGAGGGAGGACAGCGGTAAACCGACACACTATAGATGCAAAATATACATGACCTTATGCATTCGACAACCAGAATATGCTCACTGGAACATTAGAGTTTTTGTTTCGTTGCGTGTCCATGAGAAAGGATCCAATCTCTCTTGGCCTTGAGCCTACAAAAGAGGTGAGAGGTTGGAGGTCCCCCTTCTAGCCTCTAGTCTGCTACACAGAAGAATAGAGGGGCTACCTCTATTGACAATCACTGAAGAGAAGGCTGGGGCTACATGAAGTCCTTGTTATTTGAGGATAAGTGGTACTAGAAAAAGGCCACTTAAAATGAATCCACTCAAACTGGGGACCAACATTTCACAGTAGAGTAGGAAAAAAAGGCAAAAGGGTTTGATTGGGGCTTTATCTTGAAAAATAAAATGAAAATAGGGAAAAAGCTTTTCATTTAGATTTAAAATGATTAAGTAATAATTGCAAATATGCACTAATTCTTAGAATGAACAAAGAATGAAAGCCTGGGGGCATAATATTATGACAGCGTGTATGAGAGCACAATATTGGCTTTTGCAGCACACTAATAAATGGGGTTTTCATTTCTCTCCCCCCCTCCACCCCAAATCAGAGAGCTTCTTCATTTATCCCAAGGACCTCTTGTGATCCTGGGAGAGTTGAATCATTCTCTTTGAAGCCTTGATCCTGTCGTTAACCTGGTCAATGTTCTCTTCTGCCATTATTAAGTGATCTTTCTCTGCCAAATCCCCTTTGATCAAGGACTTTGCATGCCATCAGAGATCATCCCCAACATCACTTTCATTGACTTCATGAAATCTTGAATCTTTATCAAGACCTGCAATTTCACTCTGAAATTGATTTGCCTTGTGTAATACTAACAATTAAGAGACTGAAAAAGACCTTGGCTTGATGGGTGTGGAGAGATGATTTTAGGGTGTTAAGACAGGGGGTGGCTTTACCTAAACTAGTGAATCTTTTGTGCTATGACAACTTTGCCTTTCTACCGACTTCACCAAGTCCTTTTCCCTTTCCTTTCCTTATTTCTAAAATGAAAGGCCAGGATTAGAAGTTGTTATAAAGATTAAATAAATTAATTTAAATAAAGTAATGTAGGTGAAAGCACTGAGCACAGTTCCTGACACAGAGGAGAAACTCTGTAATTCCTGCTTTTCCCTCCCTCCCAAACATTTTTAGATTCTTAGGAGAGACTGAAGAACCAAGAAGGGAAAAGGGAGAAGTCCATCAGAGCAAAAAGAAAGAAGACCCAGAGCTTCTGCCCCAGGCCAAAGTTTCTGTCCTTCAGCCATTACCCCTGGTCACATTCACTGTAGAGGGTCACAGAGATCTGTTCAATAGACATGGAATCTGATGTCGAGGAGCTCCTGGGCTGGTTGAGAAGAAAACACATGAACAGAAATCCCTCTGAATACATTCAGAATCTGAGACTTTCTCCCATCTCCATTGTCACCACCCTGGTCCAACCCACCATCACCTCTCTTCTGGACCACTACAGTGGCCTCCTAACTAGTCTCCCTATGTCCAGTCTTTCTCCCCATATATAGTCCACCAGTGGAACAGTAGCCACAGAGTGATCTTTTAAAAATGCAAATCAGAGCATGTCTCTCCTGCTAAAAGAAAAAAAAAAAAAAAAAACTCCAATAGCTTCAGCATTACCTGACCTGCCACTTGCCTATATCACCAACTTCACCATCCTCCAGCCTCCCTGCCTATTTCTTTGTCTCTAATATACTACGCTTATTCCTGGCTCAGGACCTTTATATGTATTGTTCCTCAGCCCGAAATTCTTCTCCTCCCCCCTCAAATTTTTGCAAGGCTGGCTCCCTCTCATTATAGGTCACTTTCTCAGAAAGGCCTTCCCTGCCTATTCTATGTATGTAGTGCCCTCTTGTCCCAGGCTCTAGCACATCACCCTGCTTTTTATACCATCTAGCACTTGTAACTATTTGACATTATCTTGTTTCTACCCTTGCTTTCTTGTTTATTGCCTGTCCATTGGGAAGTAATCTCTGAACATAAAAGGACCTTGTCTGTCTTGGTCACTACCTGCCTAGTGTCTCAGTAAATGTTCACTGAATAAGTGGATGTGGATGCAGAACAAGTATAGTGAGGGGTTCATTTTGGTAAGGGTGAGTGGTGTAGGATATGTGGAGTGGGTGGCGAGGGATGAAGCTTGAAAGATAGTCTGAGGTCAAAGCATGAAAGGTCTTGAAGGCCAGGGTAGGGAATTTGGACTTTATATAGTGATCCATTGGGAGTCACATGGAAGATGGTTGAGCTTGAGAGGAATATGATCAGCTGACCTGGAGGCAGATTCATCTAGTGCCATGTGCGGGATGGGTTGGTGGGTGAAGTGAATGGAGGGTCTGATTTAAGAGCCCGTCAGTCACTGTGTCCCCAACCTTCGCACCAGCTTCCCTCCCAGCCCTCCTACCCTGCCCTGTTCCACCCAGCTCCCCCACTCTTCTGGGACACCTAAGAGCCCTGACTGACGTTCCCTGCCACCGGCCGCTGGGTGGCGCTGTGGCTCCTCTTACCCGGGCTGGAGGCGCAGGGGAGGCGGAGGCGCAGCCGCCGAACCGGGTCTGGCACGGGGGTCAGTCCGCGCCCGCCGAGCGTGCTTTTCCTAGTCTGCCTCTTTCTCACATTTCGCGCGCTTTACCCGCGTCCAGGCGAGTTCCCGCCCCTCAGTCCCCACACCCATGCTTGCCTCTGCCCGGCCCTTTGCCGCCGTAGGCTCTCATAGGCCTGTGGCTGTCCTTGGCTTTCCGACCTGCCAGGCCAAAGTAGGGCCAGTCGCGGAAAGTGGGTGGGGAGGAGAGAGAGGGATGGGCTGGGGCCGGGTGGCGCCCACCCTTTTCAACCCATTCAGTCCTCGGGCCTCCGTGGACTCCAGGAATGAGTCGGAGCTCCCACAGCCACCACTCCTGAGCTGGTCCGCTGCCCAGTCCAGTCAGGCCCAAACCAAAGGGAGGTCAGAGCTGTATGGGGAGTCTTTTGGTGAAGAGGGACCAGAGCCATTAAAGGAGTCGATTCATCGTTTATGTTAATAGCCCTCGTTTTCCTCCGGGCCCCTTGAGCAAGAAGCTGGTCATCTGGGTCTCCTTTGGCCACTTCCACTCTCCCACCATATGTCCCGGATATCCCATATGTTCCCTAAACGGATTCTCCATCCTAACTGCTACTGTCTGCCCAGATGCCTCTCAACTGGCCTCCCTGCCTCCAGCCTCCCGCTGTTGTGGACCAGACTCCCCCAGGAGCCTGCCGCAGCACTGGCCTGGCGTCCTGCCCCTGTCATGGTTCCTGTTGCTTGGAAACAAATCTAAAGCTGGCGCTCAAGGGCCTCTATACTCTGATCTCACCCTTTTGGCCTACTCACCTCAACTCACATTCAGAGTAAACGGCCTGCCCCTGGTGGGCTGCCCTGAGTAGAAGAGGAGCTAGAACAGAAACTGGGCCCTGGGGGAGGCTCTGTGGGATTCTGTACAGCCTTAACCCATGATTACAGACTGTCACAAGACCGGAGGGATGTAGAGAATACAGCACCTGCCTTCCCTGGACCACTGGAGCACACCCATGTTTGTTTCTTTTTCCCCTCCTTTCTTGTCCCCCCATCCCCAGGATCTGCCCTTCTCTCCTACCATCTCACTAGTTCTCCATCTCCCTGTCCCCTTTCCCTTCCACTTTGTCCCCTTGTGCCCCTCCTGCTGAGTGAGTCCATGAGGCTTATTCTCAACAAGTGCACACCCTCTCTTCACAAAGTGATTGACGACGTGCACGGCCAGGATTCTTGTAATGTTGAGTCTCATGTTCAGCAGTTGGATTTTATTTGCTTTTTTGTTTTTCTCAAGGAAACTAACATTCACAGATGCTAAGAGTATATGTAATGCTTCATGAAGAAAAGGTTGGAGACTCCTCTATTGAATCGAGCCTTGCTGAGCAACAAACAAACATGTAAATTACCATGGAAAAGCCTGCAAGTGAACAGGAAGAAAATTGGCAAAAGTAGATGTATTGGCAAAACAAAGCACTAATGGTTAATTTCAGGATGCCTTGTCCCTTGAACTCCAGGAATCGATGCCCACAGTCAGATATGGCTCATTCATGGTCTTAGAAGTGGCCTGGTGGAAGAAAGACCTTGGGATCAAAGACAGAGCCCTGAGAAGAGTGAGATGAGGAAACGGCTCATCTTCCCTGGCCCCATCTCAGGGCAGCTTCCCCTGGGAAAGGAAAGCTTGCTGCCCCCAAACAAAGCTCTCCTGCTAAGAATAACCTCTTCTACTTGTAACACACATGTACACACAGTGCCTGGCTGGTCTCACAATAACCCTGTGCAGTAGAGATTATTAGTTTGGGTTTGCAGATGGAGAAACTGAGGCTCCGTGAGACCAAAAGACCCACCCCAGATCAGAGCAGAAGGCCAGAACTAGAAGCCAAGAATTCCAACTTCAAAGCCAGTGCCAGCACCTTTTCACCCATGGTTCTGTGACTCATTGAGCATCCCAAGCCAGGCCACCTGGCTCCGGTCCTGTATCCTCACCCTGTTCCCAAGAGCGACTAAAAGAGCAGGCAGGGTGACTGAAAGCAGAGGAAAGGGTTTTCACCTGGCTCTTCAGCCAGACTGACCCCTGGCCTGGGTCTGAATGATGACAGGGAGACTCAGCCAATGTTGAGGTTCGCAAGGCCATCGGTGTGACAGTCAGCTTCCAGCCAGACCCCTCTAAGGCAGAGATTTCCCATCAGAGGCCCCCCAGAGGTATTTTGCTTGACTTGGCCGTGTCGGCCATGCAGCGTTAAATGTGAGTTAGGTTCCTTCTGTAAGAGGCTGAATAGTATGCTCATTAAGAGCCTAGGTTTGAATCTTGGAGCAATCACTTACTCTTTGGGGCTCTGGGAAAGTTATTTAAACTCTTTCTAAAAAATTTTTATTGTGGTAACATAGATACAACATAACATTTCCCATTTCATCTACTTTCAAGTATACAATTCAGTGGGGTTAATTACATTCACAGTGTTGTGCTACCTTCACCATCATCAAAACTTTTCCATCACCCCAAACAGAAACTGTACCCACTAAACATTAACTCCCATTCTCCACACCACTGCCGCCCCTGGTACCCTGTGATCTTCCTTCTGCCTCTCTATATAATTTATTTTTTAAAAGCAGTTTTATTCACATACCCTACAATCCATCCAAAGTGTACAATCAATGGCTCTCAGTATAATCACAGAGTTGTGCTTTCATCACCACAATCAATTTTAGAACATTTTCATTGCTCCAAAAAGAAAAGCCTCATACCCCTTATATCCCCCTATTACTGACACTTAGCATTGGTGTGGTACCTTTGTTACAGTTGATGGAATAATATCACAATATTACTGTTAACTATAGTCCATAGTTTGCATTAGGTGTATTTTTCCCATATACCACCTTATTATTAACACCTTGTCATAGTGACATTCATTTGTTGTAGTTCATGGAAGAACATTCTTATATCGGTACTATTAACCACCCGGGTTTGGATCCTGGCTCTGTCACCTACTCTTTGGGGCTCTGGGAAAGTTACTCAAACTCTTGTGCCTCACTTCGCTCATCTGTGAAAAGGAGCTAAGCAATAGTACTCTGCTTCATAGGGTTACATTGAATGTTGAGTTAATACATTGAAAGCATTTACAACAGTGCCTGGCAAATAGCAAGTGTTAGATGGGTGTTTGCTCTTACTATTGCTATTATTATCTTTGCAACCAAATTGGGGAGAGTTCACATATAGCCCAAATTTCTAGCTTCTCCTTAAAATGTCAGAATATCTGACTACATGTGCAGGACTGGTTAAATACATTTTGATGCATCCGTACAATAGATTACTAAGCAGCCATTGAAAAGAATGTCAAGAGCAGTGTGTACAATATGTTTCCATTTCTGTGGGGAGAAGGAGAAATATAAATACTGACACACATATACATGTGTGTGTATATTTGCTTATTTGGTTGTATTTGTATAGACTATCTCTGGAAGGACATATGAATATAATATAGACATTCAATATCTGTGGGTAGATGTATCAAGAAACTGGAGACAGTGGTTGCCTCTGGGGAATGGAATTGTGTGGCTGGGGACAGGAGAAGGAAAAGAACATAATTTTTTCACTATATACTTTTGTCTTCCTTTTGAATTTTGTACCATGAGCCTAATAAGAAAAAAACCTCTCATTTAAGAAATTCTGCAGTAGATACAAAATTTTAAAAAGCGATCTCTGAAAACAATCTGAAATCACCTGCCAGCCAAGGAAGGATATATGGGAAACAAATGGACTCCTGCAGTACCCAAACACTTGCTGAGTAAGTTATTTTGCAAAGTCATTTACACAGCAAACATTCCATGTCCAAGTGTACTCAAATCAGTTTTGCCCTGCTCCTTCTTGCTCAGGACATCTCCTTTACTCTGATCAGGTTGGCTTCACTCAACCTCCAAAAATCTTGGTTTGGGCTGCCTCCCTGGCACCCAGAAGTGAAGACTTCTGGGAATTACAGCTGAATTGAAAAGTGACAGGGCAAGAGCAGTGCATTCAAAGACCAGGCCTTGTGAGCAGATGTGGCTCAAGCAGTTGGGTGCCTGCCTACCACATGGGAGGTCCTGGGTTCGGTTCCCGGTGCCTCCTAAAGAAGATGAGCAAGACAGTGAGCTGACGCGATGGACTGGCGTGGTGAGCTGATGCAACGAGATGATACAACAAGATGATGCAACGAGGAGACACAATGAGAGACACAGTAAGCAGGGAGGATGTGGCTCAAGTAATTGGGCACCTTCCTCCCACATGGGAGGTCCCGGGTTCAGTTCCCGGTGCCTCCTAAAAGAGGACAAGCAGACACAGAGAGCACACAATGAGCAGAGAGAGCAGACAGCGAGTGCAAACAACGAGGGGGGTGGGGAGAAATAAATAAATAAATAAATCTTTAAAAAATAAAATAAAAAGACCAGGCCTTGATCTGTCCTCCTTCTCCAAAAGGGCTTCCCCAGTCTTCTGAGGAAGTAGCTCCAAAATGGGCAGTGTCTCACGTCTGGATGAGGCATCCTCCCTACCTCCTTGTCATGGAAACTCCAATTCAATTTGAAAGGGATTTCTTTTTTTTAAACTACCCCATGCGAAGCTCTGGGCCAGGTGTAAAGTCCCAAGGTACTAAGGGATGCAAGGTGAGGGAGACACAATGCCTGCCCTCTAGGGACACGCAGTCTAGAGAATGAGAAAGTCCAGTCGGAAGGAATCTGGGGAGATAACTAAGGTGATGGCTCTCACCCAGAGTTCTGTGGCAGCTTCGGGTTCCATAAAGGAGCTTCACGAGTTCTGCAGATATTAGATGAGTTGACAGATTTCAGGTGGCAACCCAGAGCTATGACCCTTGATTTCATTAAAACAGCCCCAGAATTCTCACTTGACTCACTTTATAAGAAGGTAAATGACATAAATTTGAACTCATAAAACACATTTATTCTAATAAAATACTGTTTTTGTCTACCTTACATAGTAGGGTTCTGTGTAGGATTTCATTAAAATGGGGAGGGGTTCCGCTGCTTTAAAAGGTCCCTCTTGTAGAGGGAAAAGCAGTTGTAATCCTGGGGCTTTTTGGGGACTTGGGGATTATCCTGAGTGACATTACAAGGACAGATATAGGCCATTTTACATCAGCATATAACATGCAGAACTGTGTGGGAGAGAGTGAGGTCTACAATGTGAACTATGGTCCATGCTTAATGGCAAAGCCCCAGGATGTGTTTATCAAATGAAATTAATGTGCCACACTAATGAAGGATGTTTATGTGGGAGGTTATGGGAGGTGTGGGAGGTGGGGAACATGAGAATCCCTGTAATTTTTGTGTAACATTTATGTAATCTAAGCATCTTTTAAAACAAGCAAACAAACAAACAAAAGGTCCCTCTTGTTTGACAGAGGAGGAAATAGACCCAGAGGAAAGGAAAAGACTTGCCCAAGGTCACACAGCGTGGCAGAAGCGAAGTATGGCCCAGACACAGTGGCCCCCACCAACTAGTCCTAGGCTGTGGCCACTACACATGCCTCCTAAGCATTGAATCCAAAGTCTGAATTAAGAAGTGAGTTGAGTTAGGGGCTTCCTTCCCTGTGGGATCTTAACAGGGCTTGACCAGATACTCCGGGATTCTTTGGAATCAGCCTGGCAAACCACCATTTTCTCTATCACATAAACTTTTTCTGGGACCTGAGCTTTCCAGAGGCCTCAGGTCTATGTTTCTTTCTGTTAAAGGCACCATCCTGTTGCTTGCTCTCTTCTCTGGGGCTTCCTGGGATTCCTCAAGCCAGGACCTGGGCCAACAATAAGGGCTTGACTACCAGAGACCTGGGTCTGAGCTCTGAGCCTCTTGCCTGCCCCTCCTGGGAACTCACATTCCTTGCCTGGTTCCCACTCATTCAGCCCCCTCCCTCCCAAGTGTTCACCCCCTTAACACTGAACTTGCTGGCAGACATTCTTTCGGTACCCCCCCTCCCCCAGTCACCACTTCCCCTGAAACCATTACTGCTACCTCAGACCTCCTGCCTTTTAACTTGCCCCAGAAGCCAAGTCCTCCGGTCCCTTAATTGTTCAGGTTGCTCTTTTCTGAACTCACTCCAATTGAGCTCCATAAATTGTAGATAATTGGACTGTCTCGCTCAGATTACGAAGCCCTGGGGCAGTATCTTCTTGGTCTGGTACAGCCCTGCCCAGAAATGGGGGAGGGAGGGGCACAGAGGAGGCCAACTTAGAGGTCTGGCTCAGACCCCTGAGGAGAAGGCACAGGGTCACAGGGCAGACATTCTTCCACCCCCAAGCTTTGCAAACTTAAGCCCTGCTGCCTGCCCTAGTTCTCATGGGTCTGTGGCTCTGTGAGGAGCCAACCTTTCTCCACTAACAAGGTTGGCAACAATAGCCCAGTATATAAAGTGATTTTTTTCAAATACTGTCAAAGAAGCTCTAGGATTCTGGATAAAAGACCCTCCCTTGGGGATATCTGAGGGAGTCACCAGTGAAGAACTAGGGGTTTATGGGGGGAAAGTCAGACTGAGGGGAATCCTGGGCAACTTGCCCCTCCATGGGCATGCTCCATTTCTCTTAATAACATCTCCCCAGAGAAACTTATGCTACTGCCCATCTTGGGCATAGGTAAGAAGGTTGACTTGGCCTCAACCTAGGAATACAGGGAGATGGAATAATTATTTCTCTAAGGGCTAGTTACAGCAAGGAATGAGGGATTTAAGGCAATAATCTTTTGCTCCACACTCGGGACTGCCTCCCTGCCCACTGTCTCATGACTTCCTACTGTTTTGGTACTGCCATAGACCAAGACACATCTTGGTGCTGCTCTTTGGCCATTCTCACTGGACATGAGAGGTACCCTCTCCCCACCACTGCCAAGGTCATGCTCAGCAGGCTCATCCCCTTTAACTTCCCACTATGTCAAAATTTCCTATCACTCTTTACCAAATTTCCTGGAGGCAGTGGAGAGCCCACCATCATACCCTCAAGGCCTGGCATGGGACCTGGTACATAGTAAATGTTGTTGAGTAGATGAATGTGGTAATTATAGTCTGAATTCTACTATGCTTTAGATCTCTACAGAATCTACCTCCTTCTTTCCTTCCCTTGTGGATCTAACATCATAGAATTCTCACATGGGGAATGACACTTGGAAGTTTCATTGTCTAGTCTCTTGCCTTCAATTGGTACTGCATCCAAGTGCTCCCAAGCAGAAGGTTTTTAAGACTTCCATGAAACGAGGCTGAAAAGGAAGCAGCTGGGCTGTAGTTGAAAGAGTAAGACCTAATTTGCAAGGGAGGAAATGAAGCCGGAAAAGTGGAATAGGCTTTGTATGTCACATCAGAGAGCCTGTGTACATCCATTCATTCAACAAAACTTTACTGAATGTCTACTAGGTACCAGGTACACATAGTAGTATTTTACATCACTCTGGCTGCTGAGTGGAAGCAATCATTGAGGAGCAGGGCTGGAGACAGGGAGACCAGGTAGGAGACCGTAACACTAGTTGTGGTAAGAGTTAAAGACCTGAACTGAGGCAATAAAAATGGAGAGAAGTAGACATGTTGGAGAGTTATTTGAGAAGTAGAATTGATTAGACTTGGTGATTAATTGGATGTGGGGGTTGAGGGAAAAAGAATACTCTAGATAGCTAAAGCCAGGTTTCTGGTTATACTGGGTGGATAATAGTGTCACCAAAAAACACAAGACACACAGGACTTTGGTTTCATGGTTTAATGGAACAGTGTTCAGGAAGATAATGAGCTCAGTTCAGGACATGTAAAATTTGAGGTGGGGGAGAGAAATATAATAAACAATTGGATATATAGGCCTAGAACTTAGCAAAGAGGCTTGGATTGGACCTAGACTTTTGAGAGTCCCGAGTGTAAAGGTATCTAAAGAGATGGTATAGAGAGAGAAGAGAGGAGAACTAAGAACAGGACCTATAACTCTGTCAACTTTTAAGATATAAATAAAAGACTATGGTGCAGAATGAGGATAGGGAAGAGCCAGAGAGGTAGGCGGTGAGCCTTTGTAGGGGAGAATCATGAGAGCCAAAGTAAGAAAAAAGGTGCAAAAAGCAGAATTGACTTTCTCAACATGATAAAGGGGATTTATGAGAAGCCCACAACTAACATCACACCAGGCGGTGGTCAGGAACAAGACAAGAATGCCCACTTTCAACACTGCCCTGACCATTGCCCAGAAAGTTAGTGGTGTGGGGGGAGCCTGAGAACTGTGGGTTGAGGAGTAATTGGGAGGTGAGGAAATGGAGACAATGAATTAGACCACTCTTTCAAGAAGCTTATCTGAGATCAAACAGATTAAGTTGGTGGTAGCTGAAGGAAAATGCAAGAGAGGATTTTTTCCTTTTTAGCTTTCTTTTTTATTTTTATTTTTTTGTTTTTTTTTTTTTATCTTTTTTGTTTTTTGTTTATTTATTTATTTATTTTTATTTTTTTAGTTTAAGAGAAGATTTTGAAAGGATGTGAGAGACTTTGCATGCGCGCGCGCGTGCGCGCGCACACACACACACACTATATATACACAATCAGAGGAAGAAGCCGCAGAGGTTGAAGATTCAGTAGAGAAGGAGGTAACATGATAGGATCCAGAACACAAGAATAAGAATTAGCCTTGTGCAGGAAAAGGAACACTCCCTCTCAGAGTAAAAAGAAGGAGTAAAGAACGATAGGAGATGCAAACAAGCTTGTGGTTGTAGAAGGGGAGCTCACACCCCATGGCCTCCATTGAAATGGGGGCAAAGGTTTAGAATAGTGGCTAAGGGAAATGGGAGAGGGTTGAATAATAATAAGTGAGAAAGGATCAACAGGGTTTTGAAACCAACTAAAATAAGAAACCAAACATTTGTAGTGGCACCCATCTAAATGGCATCCAATTTTTCTCCAAAAGTTCTAGCAGAGGAGCACAGGGAGCAGATTATCAGGATGATTCAGGATTTGGGGTTTGTAAGGTAAGTGGAATTAGATGGGCAAGAGAACTTGGGTGGTGAAGTTACTGATGAGGGAGTAACTCTTGAAAAGTATCCTCCACAGGGGCCAGGATGGGTAAGGAAAGAAGCAAGGATAGGGGACTGTTAATAAATTAGGAGAAAATGGTAGAATAAAGGGTCTGAAGTTGTAATGAGATGGAAGAGGAACTAAAGTAAGGAAGTGAGAGCTGAAAGATTGAGAGGCAGGAATTCAGAGATAAAGGGAGTCTAGATGATGTCATAGTCAAGGTGTGACCATGAAGTTGGATTTTCTGAAATGGAATGGAGGTGAAAGTTATTCAAGTTGAGGATGTCAAGGATCTGTGAGGCTTGAGCAGTAGTCCTCAATCCTGAATAGTTCTCAATCCTGGCTTGCAGTGGAGGTAGCAATGGAAATCTTAAAAGTTTCTGTTGCTATCCTAGCACATTAGAATAACCCAGGGGCTTTCAAAACTACCTATGTTCAGGCTGTACCCTAGAGATTCATATTTAATTGGTCTGTGTTGATCCCAGGCATCAGTATTTTTTAAAAAAAGCTTCCTAAATGATTGCAGGTTGAGAACCACTGGGCTAGAGAAATGGGTGGAATCACTCACATGGATGTGCCAGTATGACAATACAAGTTGGGATGGAGGAGGAATATATAAGCCGAAGGGATTTAAAAAAAACCTATGAGAATGTGGGCAAATGGATGATAGCAATGGTGAGGGAGGAGGATATATGGTGATAATACCAGATATAATGAGTATTGGAAGAGGAAGGGGTTTTACATCATAGTGGGAAGCAGTGGTCTGGAAGTAGCTGCAGGGATTTAGGTGATGCAATTGAAGCAATGTGCTGGTGGGATGTGGGAGGAGGAGCTGGCAGTAAAAGAAGTGTTGACCCTCTGAAGAGCCTTATTTTAATAGTGCAAGGGGTGGTGGCTACATTCGGAGAAGAGGTTAAGAGGGTGGGGGACTTTATTTACCATGGAGTGGCAATTCAAGGGCAGACATTGGAATTAAGGCCGGTACACTGCACTGCTCCAGGGATGCCATTTCTTTTGGGAGTGATGGGGCTGGTGAAGTAGAAAGGTGAGAGCAGTATGGGGATAAGAAAATAAGAGAAAGTTTATGACCAGATGCGATGTCTGTGTTTTTCTGCACTCTTCTTCTTCTTTTTTTTTTTTTAAAGATTTATTTTATTTATGTATCCGCCCCACATTGTTTGCATTCACTGGCTGCTCTCTGGGTCAATTCACTGTATGCTCTCTGTGTCTGCTTGTTTTCTCTTTAAGAGGCACTGGGAACCGAACCTGGGACCTCCCACATGGGAGAGTGGTGCTCAATCGCTTGAGCCACCTCCGCTCCCTGCTTTGTTGTCTCTCTCATTGTGTTTCCTCTTTGTGTCTCCTTGTTGCATCATCTTGCTGCATCAGCTCACCGCACCAGCCCATCATGCCAACTCGCTGTCTTGCTCGTCTTCTCTAGGAGGCACCAGAAACCAAACCCAGGACCTCCCATGTAGTAGGCAGGAGCTCAATCGCTTGAGCTACATCTGCTTCCCCTGCACCCTTCTTGTTCCAGGTTTTTCGTTAGCTTCATAAAGGGCTGATTAACAAACAGGTTTTGGATCCCACACATTTCAAGCTGGCCTCTTATAATGGCCTTCCCCCAACATTTCTCAATTCACCTTTTCTCTTGAATTTTTCCCAACCATTTTGGTTACTTACTCATAATCTCATGCTGTTCCCCTGTGACTTGAAAGGACATCGCTGTGACTTGATGTTTACAATGCCACCTTCCAATCAAAAGTCAGAGAGTCAACCCAGGTCATTTATGGTAGTGGCTGGTTGTGGATTCAGGGAGGCTGCTCGGGGCTTTTGGTTACAAGGCTCTGGTTGGGTATTCTCTTCTTCCAGCCTGATTATTTCAGACCAAAAAATTGTGATAGAAGTCTCAGAAAGAAATGCAGAGGGATAGTAGTGGCCCCATGGCTGAAAGAAGTCACAGCTACCTTCTCACCAAACACTACTTATTAGCTGAATGTCAGTGACAGAACACTGATTCTGGTGGTGGTTAGGAAGTAGATTGGAAGAGACTTGGCATTTCCTAAATTAATCGGTCCTAGGATAAGCCTCCTAGGCTCTATTGTCCAAGAAAAGGTTTGTGTGATAGTGCCCTTCCTCCACCACATCCATGCTGCACCTCTTTCTCAGAGCTGTTTGGTCAAGAGTGAGAACACCAGCCCTAACTCAGAATGAACAGCCAAATCACATTCTGCTTGGGCCTTGGCATGCACACATGCACCCATAACCATCCTCAGCTCCCTGTAGAAATTTCCAAACCAGCCAGTCCCAACTTGGACAAGGCTATAGGGCTGGGCAGTCTTTCTTAAATCCAGGAGAGGAACAAAGGGATATGAATAGATGTTCCCAGGCTGTGGTAGGCAGAATTTTTGGATGACCCCCAATGATCCACACCCTGCCTCTTGAGTGTAGACAGGACCTGTAAAAGCCATGGGATATCACTCCCACAATTATGCTACTATATGGCAAAATGGATTTTTCATATGCACTTAAGATCTATAATCAGCTGACTTTGAGTTAATAAAAAAGGACACTATCCTGGGTTCTCCTGACTTAGGCAGGTGAACCCTTAAAAGAGACATGAAGCCTTTTCAACAAATGGTGCTGGTGCAATTGGAAATCTATAAGCAAAAAAGAGAGACATAACCAAAATCTTACACCTTATACAAAAATTAACTCAAAATGGACCATAGATAAGGCTACTTCAGTTAAGGTGTGACCCAACACAATCAGAATGGGTCTTAATCCTATTAGTGGAGTCCTTTAAAAGTGAAATGAATTCAGACATGAGAAAGAAAGCCATGGAAGCAAGAAGCTGAAGTCAGTGAAACCTGGAAGAGAAGGGATAGACCAGCAGATGCCACCATGTGCCTTGCCATGTGGCAGAGGAGTCGAGGATCTTGGGCAGCCAAACTTTGGAAAGAAAGCATTACCTTGATGATGCCTTGATTTGGACATTTTTCTGGCCTCAAAACTGTGTGTGAACACATTCCCATTGGTTAAACCGAACCATGTCATGGTATTTGCTAGAACAGCCTAGGAAACTAAAACATCTATCATATGGCAAATTCCACAAGGCCAATGCTGGAGAGGATAATGGATCATTTCCAGTAACTTGATGCATCTCCCCAACAATATAACTTTGTACTGAAAGCATTCTTCTGAAGGCCATAGAGAAATAAGAAACTCATACATATGCATCGACCTGCTACCAAGGGATATTACCACATGATCTTTGTAAGAAAACCTTTTCTAATTTCCATACCTTAGAGACATATTAATGAATAAATGACTAATTAAAAACAAAAAAAATGGATCATTGATTTAAATATAAAATGCAAAACTATAAATTTTTTAGAAGACATAGGAGAAAATCTTCAGGACTTAGGAATTGGCGAAGAACTCTTAGACTTGACATGAGAAGCATGATCCATAAATGAAAAAAATGATAAATTGGACTTCATCAACATTTAAAACTTATTCTGTGTGAAAGACCCTGCCAAGAGGAAGAAAAGACAAGCTACAGACTTGGAGAAAATATTTTCAAACCATATATCCAACAAAGGAAAAGTATCTAGAATATAAAAAGAACTCTCAAAACTCAACAGTAAAAAAAAAAATCTAATTAGAAAATGAACAAAACAAAACCAAAAGTTGGTGTTTTGAAAAGATCGATAAGATTGACAAACCTTTAGCTAGACTGTCAAAGGAAGAAAAAGAGAGAGGACACAAATGACTAAATTGAAAAGGGGAACATTACTACCGACCCCACTGAAATAAAAAGGACTCTAAGGGGATACTATGAACAGCTGCACTCCAAAAAATTTAGATAACAAAGTTGAAATGGACAAATTCCTAGAAACACACAAACTACCTACCCAGACTGAAGAAGAAATAGAAGACCTCAACAAACCAATCACTAGTAAAGAGATTGAATCAGTCATCAAAAACCTCCCAACAAAGAAAAGCCCAGGACCAAGTGACTGCACAGGGGAATTTTACCAAAATTCCAAAAATTAACACCAATCCTGCTTAAACTTTTCCAAAAAATTGAAGAAGAGGGAACACTCCCTAACTCATTCTACAAGGCCAATATCACGCTCATACCAAAGTCAGATAAAGATACCATAAGAAACTGAGCAAATGGCATGAAGAGACATTTCACCAAAGAGAAAATACAAATGGTAAATAAGCATGTGAAAAGATGTTCAACATCATAAGCCATTAGGGAATTGCTAAGTAAGACTACTTATCCAAATGGTCAAAATTAAATTTAAAAAATAGTGACAACACAAAATGTTGGTGAAGATATGGAGAAACTGGGTCATTCATACATGGCTGGTGGGAGTGTAAAGTGGTTCAGCCACTCTGGAGAAGAGTCTGGCAGTTTAAAAAAAAAACTATACATATACTTACTATCTGACCTAGCAGTTGCACTCAGACATTGTGACACTTTGAGATTATTTTATGAATCCCAAAAAAGAGAAAGATTATGTTTGTAAACTAATCTACTCCTCTGGGTATGATACCCTTAGATTATATTGGATTCAGTTTAAGGGCCCTTGATTAGATTACCTGTTAAGATTGCTTTGAATCAGGGTGGGCTAAACATTCGCTATATTAGAAACCATGCATGTGTCCCCAGACCTCGTTTTCCTCCCTAGGTCTGGTTTTTAGAATGCTGGTGATAAACTAAGCCTGATTTATTATATGTCCATCCTGTATGGGAAAAGACTGTAACTCTAGGTATCTCTGGTCAACCTTAAGAGATATAGCAGGGGGCTATATCTGGTTGGCGTCCATCTCCCATATGGAGGGACCTGGGTTCGATCCCCGGGACCTCCTGGTAAAAATTTAAAAAATATATAGAAGGTGTGTGGGCCGCCAGGCCCTGTGCGCGGGCGTACCACCAGTTCCCGCGAGCCACACAGCAAGATGATGACATAATAGGAGAGTGACACAAGGGAGAGGCAAGATGAGACGCACCGAAAAACCAGCAACTAAGGTTGCGCGGGCAGGATGCCTCTCTCCTACATCAGAGATTCCAAGGATTGAATCCCAGTGAAGACAGGAGGAGAAGGATGAGAAGAGAGGACAGAAAATGGACACAGAGTTGCCCAGCGAATGGACACAGAAACAGCAAAAACGGGGGGGGGGGGAGGGGGAAGGGGTGTAAAAATGGATAAAATTAAATAAATAAATAAATCCTTAAAAAAGAAAGAAAAAAAAATAAAAATAAAAAGAAAGAAAAAAAAAAAAGATTGCTTTGAGGGCTTTCTTTGATTCAATCACCTCAGTAAGGCATGACTCAGGTTGAGTCCCCACCCCCTTGATGGGCTGATATAAAAGGACACTCACTCAAGAAGACACATGGGAAGAGAGAGAGCTCTGTCATTTTTTATTCTGAGGCCCCTGGGAGAGATGAGCCATTCGCCTGATAGTTTGCAGCTGACCTTGGGAAGAGAGCTGAGACTGATACAGGAGACGCAGAAAGAAACGAACTCTATGCCAGGAGAGAAAGGAAGCCCTGGGAGGTAAGCCCTATGCCAGCCTACACATGAGAGAGATGAAGCCCAGAAGGGAAGCCTGAACCCTTACAGAGATCAGTGACCATCTTGCTTCAACACGAGGCAACTGACTTTGGTGAGAAAGCAGCCCTGAGTTGGACTCTTTATGCCATTGTAACTAAGTTTTTGCCCCCAAATAAATAAGCTTTATAAAAGCCAAAAGATTTCTGGTACTTTGCATTGGCACCCCTTTGGCAGACTAATATAGACATTTATACCAGAGAAATGAAAACCTATGTTCAAACGAAAATCTGCACATGATTGTTCATAACAGCTTTATTTGTAATAGCCTAAACTTAAAGCAAAGTATCCCTTACAAGGTGAACTGTCAAACTGCAGTACATGCATACCGTGGAATAATACTTAGCAATAAAAAAGAAATAAATGATTGATACTCACAGCAACCTGGGTGACTCTCCAGGATATTATGCTGAGTGAAAAAAAAAATCCAATTTCAAAATATCACATACTATATATTTCCACTTATATAAATGTTACATCACATTCCCCAAATGAAAAAATAATGAACTTGGGGAGCAGATTAGTGGTTGCCAGGGTTTAGGGAGGATGAGGGAAGGAAATGAGTGCGACTAAAAAGGGGTAGCATAAGACAGACCTTTGCGGTGATGGAATAGTTGTGTATCTTGATTGTGGAGCTGCTTACACAAATCTCACATGTGATAAAATGGCATAGAACTACACACACACACATTGTACCAATGTCAATTTCTTAGATTTGATATTGTACTGTAATTATATAATATGTAACCATTGGGGAGCACTTGATGAAGGATACTTGATACCTCTCTATATTATCTTTGCAACTTCTTGTGATTCTATAACGATTTCCAGATAAAAGTTTAAAAATTTTAAAAAGAACCATAAAGCCACGGCAGACATGCTCTTTCTGGTCTTGAAGAAGCAAGCAACCATGCTGTGAGCTGCCTATGGAAAAGGCATGTGGCAATGACCTGAGCGTGGCCTCTACAAGCTGAGAATAATTTCTGGCTGACAGCCAGCAAGAAAATGGAGATTTAAGTCCTACTATTGCGAGGAGCCTAATTCTGCCAACCAACAACAGTGAGCTTGGAAGATGACCCTAAGCTTCAGATGAGCTCACAGTTCTGACCGACACCATGATTTCAGCCTGGTGAGACCCTGAGCAGAAGACCCAGCTAAGCTGTGCCCAGACTCCTGATACATGGAAACCCTGAGATCATAAATTTGTGTTGTTTTAAGCTACTAAGTTTGTGGTCATTTGATACACAACAATAGGTAACTAATACACAGCCCCAAGCCTGAGATGCCATTGAGCAACTGGGACCTTTGCTTCCAGGGGTCACAATTAGGACCTTCACATTCTGACAAAAGAAACCAGCAACATCAAGAAAGAGGAGCCAGTCTTGGAGTTGAAACAGATGCTTATGGGCTTTCCTCAAAAATATGGTTTCGCAGCTAAGAGTCTTGAACTGCCTCCAAACCAACCCAGCTCTGCTGGCTGCTTGACCCTGCAGTCTGCTGTCACATTCCAAATATGCTGTTCACAATCACAAATGAATTGCACATTGATGGCACTATGCACTTGCCTTGCTTCTTGCTGCAGATTTTCAGCTGTAGCTAATTCTCTTTGCAGCCTGCCTGTCCCCCTGGGGAGATGGCCTTGCACCCAGGGCCCCAGCTGAGCCAACATCCCTACCCAGTTCACAGGCAGCTGCATCAAGCCAGCCTGAGCCTGAGAAAGTGGCCCTTCCTCTTTTTCTTTTAGGTCCTAAAAGAGGGGCCGGCAGGACAGCCAGGTTGGTTCTCAGTGAATGCCGGGAAGGTCAAAGACATAGAGCAGGATTGCACAATTTGGGCTGGGAGCCTTGTCTCAATCTTGGTTGCTGCTTCTGTGTGTCATGGTCACCCTCTGCTTTGCTGCAAGCATTCCCAAATGCCGTGCAATTTGGTTGAGCAGTGTTAGGGAGAGGTGGGGGAAAGAGTCACCCGTCATGCTCTCATAGGCTTGACCAGCCTCACTTCCCAGGCTTGGAAGGTGGCACTGTCTAGTGGAAAGAGCATGGGCTTTGGTGTCAGGCATACATTTCCTCCTACTGGTTGTGAGACCTCAGGAACATCATTTAAACTCTCTGAGCCTCAGTTTCCTCCTCTGTCAAATGGAGATGATAATACATATTTCCCAGGGGTGTTGTCAAAGTTAAATAAAATAATGCATGTAAAAATACCTCTCATAGTGGTTAGTCAATAAATATTAGTACTTGTCCCCACTGGCTCTCTGAAGCCATTCCCCATACCACTACCCCGCCAGACCCAATGCATGCTTTGGTTACTATACGCGCTGACCTCCTTTGTCCTGGGTGAAAGACAGCAGTGCTCAATATCCCTGAATTGGAGGTGGTGGTAGGCTGAATTTCTAGGAATGGTCCTTAAGATTCTGCACCATCTTGTTCCCAGAACCTGTAAATGTGATGAGAAATAACTCCTATTATTGTGTGATGGCACAGCTGACCTTAAAAACTCCACAGCCCCAAGCGTGAGATGCCATTGGGTACCTGGGAACCAGAGCACCCGAGTGCTTGGTACTATTCCCTAATGGTTATGGCAAGAGGGCAGAAAGGTACAGGGTGGGAAAATCTCTCTGAGGCCCAGAGCCTGGCCACTGCAATTCTGTTCCAAAGCATGTAGACACTCCCCAGGGGCATTTGTGGGGGTTAGGCAGGGCTCTCAACATGTTGGGACAGACTGAGGCCCAAAAAACTTAAAGTGAAGGTTCTGCCTGGGCTCTGGAGGAGTGGGGAAGAGAAATGGAAATGGGTGTTATCTGAGGCCGTGTTCAAAGTTCATAGTGGGCATTTGGAAAGGAAGCCCAGAGAGGGAGGTACATGGTGGGAAATGGGCTTGAAGGGCATTGGGAAAGCAGCTGAGGGCATTGAACAGTGGCAAGAGTTGGCAGAGTTACACAGAGAAGATGGACAAGAGCCCAGGTTTGAGAAACAAAAAGAGATAGAGTAGGATTGCTGGGTGGAGAGGACAAGGAGAAAGAGACAACAGTGAAAGGAGAGGCCCCAGCCTGGCCAAGCTCAGGGCTTCCCTCAGCAGCTGAGACATTGGGTGGGGCCTAGGATTTGGAGTCCCAATCTTTCTTCCAGGCCTTCCTGGGCAATGCTGGGGTCTAAGCTTTGGGGGAAGTGCCAGGGGTGGGGTCAGGGATAGCTCAGCTCTCCAGCCCCTTAGCAGCCCTTCCTGACTCATTGGTGATCTGTTTATGTGCTCATTTGCAAGACTGGTTTCTGCTTCAGTGAGGGGGGCTTGGCTCCTTGCCCTTGGCCCCCAGTTCTGAGCTAAACTTCCCTATGGTCTGGGCCACCAGCTCTGTGCCCTATTTGACTGATTTTCCCCAGCCCTCTCTGTTTCTTTGGCCCCTGACTAGTGGACAAAGAAGTTCTGGGAGGCTGGTTCTTCGGGACTGGACAGGGAAGCAAAGGGCTCTGGTTCCCTACAGGCCCAGACATCTGGGGTGGGGGCGGGCGGGGTGGGTCTGGGCAGAAACTCAGGCTCCATAGGAACTCTGAGAAAATCAAACTGAAATCCTGCCCAGGGAAATCTGCAGTTGTCCAACAAGAGCTTCACTTTAATACATGTGGTAATTTTTTGTTGTGCTTATTCAGACTGCAACAGCTGCAGAGTGAGAGGCCCATGAGGGGGGCAATGGGAGTGGAGCAGGGTGGTGTGTGGGAAGAAGGTAAAGGCTGGGCTGCCACCAAAGGCATGAGGGAAAAGGGAGGAAACACAGGCAGTTAGAGTATGTGAGAGGAAATCCTCACGAATGCAGGACTGCGTCTGACGGGAGAGAGAAAGGGGAAGGGCAGTGGCAGCCGAGAGTTGGGTTGAGAGCCTGATTGGGGAGGCACTTGGTGTGGATGATTGAGACGGGGACAGAGGAGGGAGAGTATGAGAGATCAATGCTTTTCCTGCTGATGGAGATTGCCTGTTACCATAACTCAGCAGTGAGGTATTTTTTTATTGCAAAACTGGAGAGTTAAAATTCTAGAAGGTCACTCCCAAGGATAGGAGAGGGGCACCTGAATGAATCTATGACTCCTCAGAGAAACCCTAGGGAAGTGGGTGGAGTTCATTACCTGAACTGGGAAAGGACTGATGATTCATCTCTGTCAGTCATCTCTAGTCTGCCAATGGACTGAGACCTGGAAGTGTCCCTCGGACAAGACCCTGGAACTTGGTGAGTGCTACAATAGGGGAGGTGAATGAGCTTTGAAACAGGAAGAGACAAGGGGTCTGCTACTGCCCTTTGAAGAGGGCTGACCTGAGTCATAGCACTGGAAAGGACCTCGGGATCATCTGATTGAAACTCTTTCACAGTTAAGGAACTGGAGCTCAGAGAAGGGAAGTAATTTGTCCAAGGTCACAAATTGTATTTAGTGAACTAGGAAGATAAGCTTCAGAAAGAAGCTACATGAGCTGCTAGAGAAAACAACCTCAGATATTAGCCTAGAGAGGATCTGCAAATACTTGGTAAATGTAGTGTTACTTCCCACTCTCGTTTCCATTGTGGACACTGCTAATTGATCACTGTCCCCCAACTTCGGTGCTGACTCCATGTCACAGTCCTTCTTAACAGAGTACTCTAGGAAGCCAATACCAGTGGATTAGCATTGACATAGAAAATGAAAAAAATTTGTAATTTCAGTCCTAGAATAACAGCTGTGTGTCACAGAAGAGTAGAACTAATCCTAATGTCTAGTTGGCTGGATATCATTATCTAAGTTTCTTTTGGTTGCAAGCAATAGAAGGATGAGTTGACCTCAGGTAGGGCAGGAACCAGACTGTTTTGTAGACCAAAACAATAGAAGTTTCTGTCCCTTCCTTGCTAGAACACTGCCACTCAGTTCCAATGACTGGCTTCTAGACTTTGGGTCTCCCTTTAACAGTTTCAAATTCCCTGGGGAGAGAAGCTGATTGGACCAACATGGCAGATTTTTAAAACTTGTAAGAATAAGTGATGGAGGGGAGAGTGACAGAGTCATATATCATATGTTATATTTCATAGATCATAGATCATGGGGAGAGTAACTGATTGGACCAACTTGACAGAGATTTTTAAACCCTGTAAGAATAAGTAATGGAAGAGAGGGCAACAGAGTCATATATCATAGACTTGGTCCATAAGCTGAAAAATGAGGTATTCCCATTGAGAGCAGAGTGTCAGTCAAGATGCTTTCAGCTGCAATTAATAGAAAACTTATCAAAAAGTGACCTAAGCTTTGCAGCAAATTCATTGTTATCAATAAAATGTCTAGAGATAGAGAGTTCTGTGATTGGTTAACTTATCATCAAGGACCCAGCTTACTTCCTTCTGTTAGCAAACAAGACTGGGGGAATAGCTGCTGGATAGATAATCAGCAGTGATTGCCACAGGGGTGTTGATGTTAGCCATACTGCTAGGAGGATTATAAAGTTCCCAGTGGGGTGGAATGGCTGGGGGATATGATGGGTTCAGTTGGAGACTTGAGATAAGAAGATAAAGCCAGGGCCAATTGAGAGATGGCATTTCTATGAGACTTAAAGGTCCTTCCTGAGAAATTACAGCATTGATGTGGAGGCAGTGGCCACTGGAGGCTCTGAGGGCAGAGGAAGGGAAGGACAGGTGTAATGTAGGGGCTTTATCGGGACTTAGGAATCATTCTGAATGGCATTGCAATGATATATGCCATTATATATTTCCCATAGCCTACAGAACTGTGTGGGAGAGAGTGTAGACTACAATATGAACTATGGTTCATGCTCAATAGCAATGCCCCAGGATGCGTTCATCAGTTGCAATGTGCCACACTCATGAAGGATGTTGTTTATGTGGGAGGGTGTGGGAGGTGTGGGGAGTGGGGCATATAGGAATCCATATATATATATATATATATATATATATATATATTTTTTTTTTTTTAACCAGGAGGTCCCGGGAATCGAACCCAGGTCCCTCCATATGGAAGACAGACGCCTAACTGTTTGAGCCACATCCGCCCCCCCCTATTTTTTGTGTGTGACATTTGTGTAATCTAAGTATCTTTAAAAAATAAAAAATATATATATTAAAAAAAAAAAAGAAATGAAAAAGCAGCTATGTTTGGCAGGGGAAGCTTAGAGAGACTGAGAGGTGAATATTAAGGGGTACAATTTTTTTTCTTTATTTTTTGTTTATTATTATTATTATTAATATTGGAATAATGAAAATAATGATTGAATTGATGAATGCCCAGCTATGAGATTATACCAAATACCTCTGATTGTACACTTTGGATAGACTGTATGCTTTGATAATATGTATCAAAACTGAATTTAAAAAGTAGTATTAAAAGTGGGGAAAAAAAAGGTCCTTCCTGGACTTTTCCCTGATGGAGAAGGACTGTAGATGGCTGTGGTCTGTAGATATAACACTATTTGAGGACTTTGGGCATGAAGGCAAGATTGGAGGTGGTGAGGATTCAGGTTGGGACCATTAAAAAGAAAGACTACCCTTACAGGGAGTCAATTTTTCTCCACTCCCCCCCTCACCTTTGTCTCTGCCTTTGACGATGCATGTGAAATTGTGCAAATTAATAATCTCATAGAGCCGTAGTTTCCTAATTTGTAGGGTAGAGATACCAGGTAGACTTGCTGTGAGAATTAAATGAGATAATATATGAAGTGTTTAACAAAGTTCCTTCTCTGGAGCAGATGACCAAATAGTCAATAAAGCGTGCTTTCTTTTTCCTTGCTTGTGTGTGTGTGTGTGTGTGTGTGCATGCATATGTGCACATGTATGCCAGACATATGCTAGGGCCTGCCCTCAAGTACCTTGCGGTCTAGGAAAGGCAACATAATTTACAATGACTTCTCTAGTTAAGGTATGTATGTATAGACTTAGTAAGAATATAGGGGAAGTGAGGCCAAAGTCTACCTGAGGAAGTCAGGGAAGGCTTCAAAGGAAGAAGTAGCATTTGATCTGGGTAGGAATTTGCTCAGCAGATAAGCATGGGGAGAGTCTTTGAGGCAGAGGAAACCACATGTGCAAAGGCACAGAGGTACGAGAAAGCATAGCTATGTCAGGCAATGAGGTACATTTAATCCTATAGTCTGGGGAATGTTACTGAAGACTTTTGAACAAGAAAGTGGCTTACCATGTTAGCAGTAATACTTATGATGATTTGGAGGCATAGTGAAATTAGGGGCTAGATGAAAGACTATTAATTATTTGGGGCAAGAAGGGGCCTTAATTGGAAAAGTGGCAATGGGGGTAAAGGGGAGGAGATGAATGGGAGAGTTATTGAGGAGACAGAACCTTTAAGACTTAGCGATGAATTGCATGGGGGGAATGAGGGCGGGGGAAGGAGTCTAGTATTTGTCTGGTGTTTGGGCAACTGGGTAGATTATTGTAACATGCACTTAGATAGGCAACACGGGCAGAAGAGGTAACACAGTATGGGAGAGAGAGGAGATGGTGAGTTCCATTTTGAAGCATGAGGTTCAAGAGCCTGTGAGATGTCCAGCTGGGGATGTTTGTAAACAGCTCAGGAGAGAAATCTAGGCTGGAGATAAAAATTTAGAAAAGATCACTGGTAGGTTGGTGAGAGACAGAATATGGGTTGAAAAGGGGTAGATGATGCTGGATGTATGTAGAATGTTTAATAAGGTCAATTGTAAATATGTGGTAAAGGATGGACTTGGCGGTAACACATTATAATGAGTGTAACAAACATTGTTGATTTATGGATATGAATGTGGCTGAAATGGGTAGTCTAGGGAGGTTAATGTTAGTTGGAGGGCAGTTGGAGGATAATATAGGGAATGTATAACAATGACTTTGGTGGTAGATGAGGATTGTGGTTAATCATATAAATAAAGGTAAATTCTTCTACTACAAGGTGTCAAGAATGTGGTGATTCGTGGGAAAATATAACTAACATAATTTATAGACTATGGTTAACAACAACATTGTAATGTTTTTGTAACAAAAGCAGTGAAGGTACTATATTAATGCGAAAGGTCAAAAAAAGAATATGGGGCTTGGTTTTGTGAGATATGAATATGATTAGGTCTTTTTTTCTCTTCTTTATTTTTTTCATTAATAAGGAGACTGTGACTGTGTCATTTAACTAATCTGTGGTCATCTGTGTATCTTTCTGAACACTGGAGGAACAATTGAGTTAGTTATTGGAATTAGATGAGATAAAAGTGCCTGGACAGAACTTTTTAGGAGTAATGCTTCCATAACTTGTTGAGCTGTCTTTTGTCCGTTATTTTATTTTTTGAATTTGAAGTAAAGTTTGAATTCTTAAAAAATCACTGGTGGTGAGTTGAGAAGAGAAACTGCAACATTTAAAAAACGGACAGAGGCAATTTGGCAAACAGTTCTGTGGTTCCTCAAAAGGTTAAACAGAATTACCATTGACCCAACAATTCTGCTCCTAGGTATATACCCCAGAGAAATGAAAACAGGTGTTCAAACAAAAAAATTACACATGAGGGAAACAGATGTGGCTCAAGCAGTTAGGCGCCCGCCTACCACATGGGAGGTCCCGGGTTCAGTTCCCGGTGTCTCCTAAAGAAGACAAGCAAGACAGTGAGCTGACACAGCAGGCTGGCGCAGCAAGCTGATGCAACAAGATGACACAACGAGATGATGCAACGAGGTGATACAATGAAGAGACACAACAAGGAAATACAATGAGAGACACAACAAGCAGGGAGCGGTGGTGGCTCAAGCAATTGGGCGCCTCCCTCCCACATGAGAGTTCCTGGGTTGCATTCCTAGTGCCTCTTAAAAAGAAGACGAGCACACAATGAACAGACACAGAAAGCAGACAGTGAGTGCAAACAACGGGGGTGAGGGGAGAAATAAATAAATAAAATAAATCTTTAAAAAATTACACATGAATATTCATAGCAGCACTATTCACAATAGCCAAAACATAGAAACAACCCAAATATCCATCAACTGAAGACTAGATAAACAAAACAGAGTCTCTATCCGTACATTGGAATATTATTCAACCATAGAAAGGAATGAAGTTCTGATACATGCTAAAACACAGATGAACCTTGAAAGCATGCAAAGTAAAATAAGTCAGGCAAAAAAGGTCACATATTGTTTGATTCCATTTATATGAAATATTCAAAACAGGCAAATCCATAGAGACAGAAAGTAGATTAGTAGTTGCT
Source organism: Tolypeutes matacus (assembly GCA_026826555.1). Taxonomy (NCBI): domain Eukaryota; kingdom Metazoa; phylum Chordata; class Mammalia; order Cingulata; family Chlamyphoridae; genus Tolypeutes; species Tolypeutes matacus. Next base: position 2,489,049 of record JAKSZT010054532.1, read on the forward strand.
TAGGGGCTGGTAGGGATAGAGAGACTAGGGGGTGATGGCTAAGAAATATGAGATTTCTTTTTGGGGTAATGAAAATGTTCTGGAATTAGTGGTGATGGTTGCACAAGTCTGTGTACACAGTAAAAACCATTGAATTGTACACTTTAAATGGATGAATTGTATGGTATGTGAGTTATATGCCAATAAAGCTGTTTTAAAATTTTTAAATGATGGGCAGAGTAGGAAAGGCCCTTAGACAAGACTGTAAAAGGAAATTTCCAGAGGTAAGATAACCAAGAACAAGCACTAGGGGCAGATATTCAGAAAATCAGAGCACGTCAAGAGAGGAAAGCATTCCAAAACAAAGGTCAAATGCCAATGACAAATCATGTCAGGACTTCCTTTCTTTTTACCTCTCTTACTCAGGATCTGTACTTATACAAAATCCAGGGAGTGTATGAAAAAAAAAGAAGCTTGTTTAGACAGAGGCAAGGTCCAAATGAGAGAAAAAGTCAAGAGCCTTACTAATGAGAAATCTTAGGATAATCATCCAGTCTCTGCCAGGTGAACCAGTTTTATACTGGAATGAATCTGAATTCTGTCAACTATATGCTGGCCCCATAAAGCTAAATGTCAGTGGAACATGGTATGATGAGGTAGAATGGCCCTTGAGTACCCTTTAGTTTGGCAAAGTTATCAAAGAGCACTGAGTAAGTCATTTTCTATACAGGACTCTACATAAAATGTTTTAACCAATTGGATCTTGGCTTTCAATTCTTCCTTGAAAGTAGTTTATAATCTAAACCAGATGAGAAAAGACTGCAGAGCCATCAAGAACATGTGGATACCAGACCATGAGTTCCTCCAGTGAAAAGATCACACAGCATCCATTTCCACATGTCCAGCATCCAGAAAGGGACCTGACACAGTATAGGTCAGTGAGGGGTTTCTTAACTGACCAACTGACTGATTGGCTAAATGAATGACACAAATGGACATACAATAAAAACATCAGCATTGTGTAAAGGTTGGAAGATAGGAGAAAGTAAGTTCTGATGGTAGAGGGGGTAAGAGCCCCAGGTTTAGTGGAAGAGAGCGTAGTTTGAGTTGCCAACTCAGGCCAGGTAAGAAGAATACCTGAGTGGAGCTGGCCTCATCTGAGACAGTAGGGAGTGATGGGCCTGGTGGGGAGAAGAAAGGCATGCCCAGTACACAGGCATTCCAATCCAAATGTCTGAGAAGACTGTGCCTGATGAACACAGCGACAGGCCCAATTTAGCCCAAGGGCCAGAGTTTGCAACCAGTGAGAAGGCTTCTTAAGTGGTGGCAATCACTGATGTTTGAATTAAGGAAGAAAGAAAGCTTGTAAGTTGTGTGTGTGGAGTGTGTGTGTGTGTGTGTGTGTGTGCATGAATTCCAGGGTCGAACTGGGGCAAACTTATATAGAGGAAGGGCACTCTGAGTGAGGGAAACTGAGTGACCAGCCATGGAAGAAAGAAGAGACTGAAGAAATGAGGTTAGTTTGAGGCTGCCAGAGAGGACACGAAGTCCCAGCAATAGGATAATGAGAAGCCACCCTAGGAAAAAGAGACAGAATATGTCACTCCCTGCACTGGACTCCAATAGTACTTACCTCAAAGCATCATAATTATTTGCTGACGTGCTTGTCTTCTCACTAGACTGTGAGCATATTGCCCATGTCATTCTCCTGGGCAGGCAACCTGATGCCCTGCATGATATTTGGAGCCTTAATGAATGGTTGGATGAATGAATGGCTGAATGAGAGAGAGAGAGGTGTATGCAAGGTGATAAACAATAGGAAGTCATCCAAAAGAAGATAAAAAAGCTCTATGTAGGAGGACGTCTATTGCAACATAATCTCTAATAGTGAAAAACTGGAAATATGTAAATGATGGTGTATCCACTCTGGAATATTATGTGGCCATTAAAATGATCATTATGAAGATGCTGTAGCAACACAGCAAATGATTATGATATAAGATTAAATGACACTAGCAGCAGAATATAAAATCACATCTATGCTATAATTACATGTATGTAAAAACTGATGTGTGCATATGGCCAAACCCTGGAGAGGGGAACATAAAAAAATGAAAGCAGATGACTCGTTGAAGTGGCAAGATTGTCAGTGAATTATTTTTTAGTTTTCTTTTGATTTATGTCAATGTTATTTAAAATGCCATTAAAAAGTTAAAAAAATTAAATTAATGGGTAGGAGATAAACTGAACCATCACCTTGAAAACTGAACAGATTTAGAGATAAGGATTTCCACAAAAATGAGGTTAAAAAAGGCTAAGGCTGGGAGTGGAGCTGCTGGCAAGGAAAGGAAGGGGTGTGTTTGGGAGATGTAGTTATTGTCTGCCTGGCTGCCACTTCTGTAAATCTGTGATCTAGGAAGTTTGTACCTGTGCTATAATGGAGAGAGTAGGGAATTGGAAGTCAGAAGACCAAAGCTCTGCTGCTTGCTAACTGTGTGGCCTTGGGCAAGTTTATTAACTTCTCTGAGCCTCAGTTTGATCATCTGTAAAATGGGACTAACAATCTCTACCTCACAGGTTTGTTCTGAGGATTAAGTACAAAAGAATGTTTATGGAAACCTTTTGTAAATGATGAAACCTATACAGCTATAAAGAATTATTATCATCATCATGATCTTTATAGTTATTATTATGTCTCCCAACTTGGCTTGAAATTCTACCCATAAGAGATTTTTTTCAGTAAAAAGCAAATCATTCAAGAGATAGTATAACCTAGTCCAAAAATTCTCAATCCCAGCTGCCATTAAGATTTTCCATCCTGGTTGCCATCATCTGGGGAGTTTATCTTTTTTTAAAATTGATCCTCAGGCCTCACCCCTAACCAAATTAAGACAGACTTTCTGGAGATGGAGACCAGCAGGGGTATTTTTTTTAAGCTCCTGCTTTGCAGCTGGGGTTGAAATCCACTGGCAAAATGGACCCTGCAGCCAGACAGACTTGGCTTCATACTCCAGGTAGAATTTTTTCTCCTTCATTTACCGTGTGAACTCTCTAAGCTTCACTTCCCTTATCTTTTAAAAAGAAATAACAATAACACCTACCTCATGTTGTTGTGGTGAGGATTAAATGACTTAATGCATGTAAAACACTTTAGCACAGTGCCTGGCACACAGGAGGTACTACAGTGTGTTAGCTGTTTTTGTTGTTATTTGTAGGCTCTGCTCCAACCCCATCTTTAGGGAGAAATCTTGATCCTGGCAGGAGGAAGAGAAGGTGCAGCATGGAGCCTGCCTTGTCACCAGTCTTGATCTGACTTGCTAACTCCAGGCTCCAAGTAGTTGGCCTCTTTGCCCAGATGTTCTAACACCTTGGGTTTGAGTTCATGACTCGTGGCTTTTATAGCCGAAGTCCTTCATGAAAATTGGCACCCCCTTGAAATCTCATAGGTTCATTGCTGTCTTCACTAACAGCCAGGCCAACTGTGTGCTATGGACTGGTAGTGATTGTTTCTTGAACCTTGGCTCCCAGACCCTGTCCATTTGGGCCAGATCCCACCTGCCCATTTTCATCAGAGCCTTCCCCCATCAGATTCCACCCAAACTGTATCTTGCTTCTGAAGCATTTCTGAAAAGGAAAAATGCCAGATTTGTCTACTCTCTGTCTTTCTGAAACAGAGGACAGAGATCAGATAAGTGGCCCTAAATGTCTTACCTAATGGGGAGGTGAGAAGGTAGTAGAAGAAAGTAAGGCAACTGTCTTCACTATGTATATTCTGCATGGGTGACATAATTAAAAATGCCTGAACATGTTTTATGCTCTGTATTAGTTTCATGTAGCTGCTGTAACAAATTACCACAAATTACTTGGTGGCTTAACACAACATAGTTATTCTCTTACAGTTCTGCAGGTCAGAAGTCCAAAATCAGCTTCAGTGGACCAAAATCAAGGTGTTGGCAAGCCTAGGCTCCCTCTGGAGGCTCTACAGAAGAATCTGTTCCTTGTCTCTTCCAGCTTCTGGTGGTGCCATGCCTTCCTTGGTTATGACCGAGTCTCTCTTATCTCTGCCTCCGTGGTCACGTTGCCACCTCCTCTTCTGTGGATGTCAAGTCTCCCTCTGTCTCCTTCTTTTAAGGACATATGTGATTGCATTAGGAGACAACTGGATAATCTAGAATAATCTACCCCCAAGATTTTTAACTTAATCACATCTGCAGAGTCCCCTCCCCCTTTTTTATTGTCATATAAGGTAACATTCACGAGTTCCAGAGGTTAGGACTGGATATCTTTTGAGGGGTCATTATTCAGTTTACCACACACTCCAAGGTGTTTTCTCCTTTAAATCCCCTCAGGCTCTCTGCCTTGTCCCCTCCTGCCTGGGACATGAGGCCATGAAGGCTTCGTGGATTTTGTTTGTGTCTCTTCTGTGTATGTTTATAGTCTGTTTGCTATCTGTTATTCTTTTGAATGGTCTCTGCAGGGCCCTGAGCACCTAGTGCCCTGAGAATTCCAAAATTCTTCTGAGAGATTCCTTCTCTTTGGCTGTGTGGCGTTGGGCATTGCTGGGGACAGAGGGCTTGTAGGGGCTGAGTGGTTTGTTTCTTTGCAGACTACTGGACAATTGCTGGCCTGGAGTTTCCTGCTCCTGCCTGAGGAATGCCCTATCTTTTTTATTCAGCTGCTTCCTGCTAGTTCCACTCCTAAGGCATAGCCCACCCTGTGCTATGCACTGAGGCCACTGAGCTGTAGATAAAAAATAATAATAATAAGGGCAATAGCAGGCAAGAGAGAAACCTAAGTGGTGATTCCAAGGCAGCATGCCAAGTGTGATACGAGCAATCTTCAGGGGTCAGGGGCCCAGAGAGGAGGGACCCCTTATCCAGATAGGAGGGGTGTGTCAGTAGTCGGGAGTGCCTAGTTCACCCTGCTCCAAGATGCTTTAGGGCGTAGTACAGATTTAGGAGTTAATGCACTTAGATGGGAGTCCTGGCTTTCTCATTAGATGGCTACATGACTTTGCCTGGTTACTTTAAATTCTGAGTCTCAGTTTCTTCTTGTGCTAAAATTGAGAAAGGGGGACTTAATAATAATAGTTACATTAGTGGGTGGTTGTGAGGATTCAGTGAACAGAATGAAGGGCTTTATAAACTATAAAGTACCGTAACCTGCTCTCCTTGTTATTCTTAGCTCACCATTCACTTCATCCTATTCCTTACTTGCCCACTCTCCAGCTTCCTGCAGGCTATTTCATGGCTAATCTTTTGCTTTAGCTAATTCAGTCTTGATTCTTTCATTGTTTCCTGACTCATTCCTTGCTCTATACACACTAGGGAACAATTTGTTTCTCACCTATTATTCTGCTTCCAGTCAATTTCTTGCCAGTCATACATTAAAATTTGCAATCAACTACATTTATAGAGAAACACTACTTCAAAGGGGGGTGTTTATAAGCCTTCCAAATTTACTCCCATTCTATGCCAAATTTCTCTATGGAATTCCAGTCAACAACTATTTATTGAGTACCTGCTATGTTCCAGGTACTATACTCCAGGTCTCTAAGGATACAGGTGAAATTAAAGTAGCCCTGGTCTCTGGCCTCAGGGAACTCAGAGTAGTTTACTTGTTTACTCAAGTAAACCAGTGATTCCAATTTAATGTGAAGGTATCATTAGAAGACAGCACAAAATTTTGTGGGAGCAAATGAAGAGGCAGCGAATTCAGACACAGTGGGTGGGCACAGTCAAGAGAGTTCTCCCAAAGGAGATGATATCCCAGAGAGGGTGATATCTAAGTTGAAGCATAAAGGATGAGTAGGAATTAGATGAGGCTCTGGAGGAAGAGTTTTCCAAGCTGAAGGAAAGCATCTATTCTTGAGAAACTGGAGCATTGAGTATGAGGAAGCAGGTGGTAGGTGGTGGGTAATGAAGGATGAAGCAAGGGAGAGAAGCAGCAGTCTAATTGTATCAGTCCATATTCTAAGCCATACTGTGACTTTGCTCCAAGGGAAATGGGAATCCATTGAAGAGTTCAACTATTACATATCATATTTGCATTTTTAAAAATGCTTCTCATTGTTATATGTGGACCAGATTGAAGGGGAGTAAGGATTGGATATAAGGAGATGAGTTGGGAGGCCGGTGCAGGGATACAAATGAGAGATAACGGTAACCTGGGTAGGGTGAAGGCAGTGGGGATGTAGCAAATTGGAACAAAGCAAGAGATTTAGGAGGTAGAATCGACAGGACTTGATTGGTGATTGCTCACATGTGTGCACTAAGAAGGAGGAAGGAGTCAGAGCTTCCAGATTTCTGATTTGGCCAACTGGGTGGATGGTAATTCAAAACCTGGAGTTTAGAAAACTTGACTTTGTGCTGTTTTTAGGTTCTATAATTATTTACAGTTTTCCCTTAGGATTTAGTAAAATTCCCTTTGAGAATGTAAGCTGTGCTAAGGAAAAACTGCAATGTGAGATTATTTTTCATTGTGGGCCTAAGTTTTAAAGGGAGAGTGGATAACCGCAGAAGGCTGGGCATGCATGCATTCATTTATTCCTTCATTCACCAAATAGCTAAGTATTTGCAAATGCTAAACACTATGCTATGGGTTGAAGATTCCAAGATGAATAAGACACTTCAAGGAACATCGATTCTAATAGAGGGAGAGTCATGTAAACAAGTAGGTGCACTAAATGATTAAAAATGGTGCTGAAACAGTGTTCCTGAAAACCCTAAGGAATACCCTGAGCTCTATCTGAAAACCTATAAAAAGCTTTTTCCCCAATCTGACAATTATAAATCACCTAATCATAATCTTTCTATTCCTTTTATTTAAATTTATAATTTTCAACTAAGCCTGTTTTTCAGTGACTTAAAGCCTCTGGATTGTTCCTTTGTCAGTTAAACCCTGAAACCTGGAGGTACCAGTCTTTCCAGGAATGACAGTTTTCATTCCTCTACCCCATAATGTCAACGCCCTTTTGCAGCACTAGAAATTAGAACGGTCGTCGTCCAGATACCCCCAAGATTGAGGAAATGGACAAATAAGAGTGAAGCAGGCTTCATATAGAAAATGAATAGACGGATCTGGAACCTGGCAAGAGGTCCATGTGGACAATACCCCAAGATGGCTGCTGGAAGATCCTTGTGAGATTTCTCCCAGAAGCCAGGAGAAGCCCCAAATATTCTTCAGAGACATTATTATTGGCCCCACCTGGGGGATTGATGGGTGCGGTAATCAATCAAAACAGCAAACACCTGGGACTCCTCCCATGCCGTTAGCAAAGGGATGGAATAATTAAGTTTAAAAAGGAGGCACAAAGGTCAAATCTCCCTTGCTCCCTGCTCTCCTGCCCCCGTCCCGCTGGCTCCCGCTCTACTCTTGCCATGTCCCTCCTGCACAGATCAATACGCAAGTAAAACCTGGGCATTTATAATCTATAATGGGAAATTGCAGTCTATAAATCAGCCCTCTCTATCACTCTTCAGCCCCTTACTCTCTACCGGGGACCCATGACCTGTTATTTTCTCCCATTTCTCTTCTCTCCCTACCTTAATAAATTGCTGGCCTTACTCACCTGACGTGCTCTAAAATTCATTTCTGTAGCATAAGTCAAGAACCTAGATTAAATCCGGTAACAAGAGGGAAGAGTTGTAAACAAGAATTAAGAAACAGCAAATGATTATGATTAGTGAATCATTATATAGATGCTTTTTTTACTTTCTTATATATTATAGAATAGCCAAAAAGTAAATACCTGAAATTACTGAAACTCACTGAACCAGAACCCAGATAACTTGATCTTTGATGATGATTGTAAAACTATATAACCTTTATCTTGTGATTGTAAAAATTTTGTGACTGCCCCCACTTCTACCCCTTTATCCTGTTTTTCAACCTTGGAGTCTTATGATCACTAGACATCTCCCTAATGTTTATTAATGAAGGAACTAGAGTCAGCTCAGAACTAACTTACCCCCAATTCCTTCTCTATCTTACAAGACAAAGCTAGATCTAACCAAAATTGGCCCTCCTGACATGCACAGTAGCTTACATATGTTCTGTGACTAGGCATGTAATCAATCTGCGCATGCTCAATAATTAGATCATCTCTAACTTCATCCCCTCAAGTTACTATACTCATTAGCATAAACCTGCCTGTCTTTGGATACTATAAAACTATCAGAATTACTGCGGTTCAGGGATACAGATTTTAGGCCAATAGGCCATCTAATCTCCTCCTTTGTACTTTGCAATAAACTCTTTCTCTCTTTGAAAAAAAAATGGTGCTAAAATATAATCAGGGTAGAGGATGATGTATTAGTTTGGATAAGTAATGCTAGCTGCTGTAATAGATAAATATCAAATCTAAGGGGGTCTTCCGGTCTACTAAGATGGTGGCATAAAATGCTCCAGGGTGCAGTCCCCCTACAGAATCTTTGAACAATTAACAAAAACTGGAAGAGTCAACTCCCTCAAAACTCCAGAAAAACAGTTAAAATTTGCAGTTACTGGGCAACTTCCAAATCAAGAAAAAAGCAGCCTGAAAAATGGTCAGTGAAACACGTGGTATAATTTCTAGCACTGGTGCAGTGTGGCACCAGCCTGCACTCCCATTGTGGGTCCCTGGCCCTGTTCCAGAGGGAGCAGAGTAACCCCTATGCAAATACTGGGGTGCCTGTATGTCAATGCTTATTTATCGGGTAGAAGCCTGAAAGACTGAACCAAGAAACTGGCCACAGGATCGCCCTCCTAAAATTTGTCCTGCAAGCAGAGAAACAGTTTACAGACAGCTAAAGCAGTGTCAGGAAAATTAAGCCAAAGTGGCCTAAGGCAAAGGATTACCTGCATTAAATCATACAAGAGAACACACAGAAAGAGGTGAAAGGAAGTGGAGGGGGCAGTTAACCTCCTGCAAACTGTAAACAGGGAAATTCCTATGGCCATGAGCAGGCACAAGCCCAGGAAAAGAAGCAAGCCCCTTCAGCTCCACACAGGCTCAGATAAGACAGAGCAGACCCTGCACTTCATATTTGTCTCAGGCTGATTTTCTTGATAGGAAGGCTAAGCTCTGAAGGAGACCATCAGCCAAAGAAGAGCCAATTTGCAAAGACTGTGAAAGATGCTTTTTTCTCTGGTTTGTTTTTGTTAACTCCTGGTACTAAAGGAAATCTCTGACTTATCACTAGCTGGATACAAATGTAAGAAACAAACAGCTCAGAGATTAAATTCCAGAGCTAACACTTTAAAGTATTAAAATCTACAGTGTGCAACAAAAGATTAAAAGACAAACAAAGAAACATGAAAATGTTGGCCTATCCAAAGGAAATAGATAAAAATTCAGAAACCATCAGTGAAAAGAACCAGACTTTGGACATATCAGACAAAGAGTTAAAAAATTTCTCAATATGCTCAAGGAGATAAAGGAAAACATAGAGAAAGAACTAGAGGATATGAAGAATACAACAGATGAACAATATGAGAATCTCTTTGAGATCAAAAGAAGGAGCCAAATACAAATACTGGAGATGAAGACCACAATAACTGAAATGAAAAATTTCCTAGAGAGTTTCAGCAGCAGATCTGGGCTGGCAGAAGAAATAATCAGTGATCTCAAAGGCAAGACAATTGAAATGACTCAGGCTGAGGAGCAGAAAGAAAAAAGGAATCTTAAAAAATGAACAGAGCCCAAGAGACATGTGGGCCACCATCAAGCATACCAAGAGTCACATGATGAGAGTCCCAGAAGTAGAAGAAATGTATAGAAGGAATATACAAATTTAATGAAAGATATAAATATGCACATTCAAGAAGCCCAATAAACCCCAAACATGATAAACTCAAAAAGAACCACACCCAGACATAAGAATCACACTATCCAACACCAAGGACAAGGAAAAAGTTCTGAAAGCTGTAAGAGAAAAGGAATGAGTTATATGCAAAAGAATCCCAATAAGAGTAAGTGTTGACTTCTCGTCAGAAACCATGGAGGCAAGAAGGCAATGGGATGAAACATTTAAAGTGCAAAAGAAAACAATTGCCATCCAAGAATTTAATATCTGGTGAGATAAAGTGAGAGAGAGAGATTAAGAATTTCCCAGATAAACAAAAGCTGAGGGAGTTCAACAATCCTACAAGCAATGCCAATGGGCATTTTTCAGACTTTTAAAAAAGGACACTAGACAGTGGATTGAAGTAGCATAAAGAAATAAAGACCTCTGGTGAAGGTAAGCGTATCTTTTGGTATGTAACTCCACTTTTTACTTCTTAAAATTTCTAAAATACAAATACAAAAAAAAAAAAGTACTGACAAATCTATGGTTTTGGACATACAATGTATAAAGATAATAACTTGTAACAAGTACAACAAAAAAGATGGGGAGATGGAGGGATATAGAAATAGTATATGGGTATGCTATTGAAGTTAAGTTGGTATCAAATTAAAAATGATTGTTATACATGTAGGGGGTTACATTTTTGCCCCATGGTAACCACAAAGAAAATAAATGAAAAGATATTGAGAAAGAAATAAGAAGGAACTCAAAATGGTACAATACCAAAAATCAAATAAATATGAAAGAAGGCATTAACAGAACATTTGACAGTCAAAAATGGCAGTAGAGAGTCCTCCATCATCTGTAGTTACTTTAAATGTAAATAGATTAAATGTTTAGTCAAAAGTCAGAGACTGGAAGAATGGATAAAAAGCATGACCCAACTATATGCTGTTTACAAGACTTGCCTTAAATTCAAAGACACAAATAGGTTGAAAGAGAAAGGTTGGAAAAAAATATACCATGCGAATAGTAACCAAAAGAGAGCTGGGGTAAGCTATACTAATAAAGATAAAATAGACTTTAAGTAAAAACTGTTATGAGGGAAAAAGAAGGTGACTATGTGCTGATAAAGGGTTCAATTCAACAAGAAGACATAACAATTATAAATATATATGTACCTAACTGCAGAGCTCCAAAATAGATAAAATAAATATTGACAGGTTGGAAGGGTGAAATGAACAAATAAACAGTTTTACATTAAAACTGTTCTTCAATACACCACTTTAACTAATGGATAGAACATCTAGACAGAAGGACAATAAGGAAGTAGAAGACATGAACAATACTCTAAATCAACCAGATCTGACAGACATATGTAGAACACTTCACCCAACCGCAGAAGAACATACATTCTCCTGGTGCTCATGGGTCATTTGCCAGGATAGAGCATATGTTAGGTCATAAAGAAAGTATCGATAAATTTAAAAATATTGAAATTATACACTGCATCTGCTCTGACCACAATGGAATGAAGCCAGAAATCAATGAGAAGGAGAACTGGAAAATTCACAAATATGTGGAAGTTAAACAATGTACTCCTAAACAATCAATGGGTCAAAGAAGAAATCACAAGGGAAATTAAGAAATATCTAGAGGCAAATAAAAATGAACACACAATATACCAAAACATATGGGATGCAGTACAGGCAGTGCTGAAAGGAAAATTTAGAGGTCTAAATGCTTACATTAAAAAAGAAGAAAGATCTCAAATCAGAGACTTCATCTCATAATTGGGGGATATAGAAAAAGAAGAGCAAACAAATGCAAAGTGATCAGAAAGAAGGTGTGGCAGTTTGATATTATTTATGAACTCCAAAAAGAGAGATTATGTTTGTAAACTGGTCTGTTTCTCTGGGCATGATACCCTTTGATTGTATTAGATTCAGCTGAGACATCTGATTAAATTGTGTTAAGATTAGGGCTTGATTCATTAGCATGTGACTCAGAGTTGAGTCCCAGCTCCCTTGGGCTTATAAAACAGACTCTCACATGGAAGTAGACACACAGAGAAGAACACAGAGAAAGAGAGACAACTCATTGGACACAGCAGAGGCCCCGGGAAGAGAGAGAAGCCCAATAGTCTACAGCTGACCTTGTGAAGAGAACAGAGCAGCTGAACCTGGAAAGAAATGAGCCCAGGGAGAGAGACGAGCCTTATGCCAGCCTACAGCTGAGATTGGAAGAAGCTGGGGCCACGGAGCCTTAAGAGGAAGAAGGAAGGCTGAACGCCATCTTGCTTCAACACATGGCAAATGACTTTGGGTAAGAAATTACCTCTTATGGTACCTTGAGTTGGACTCTTTAGGGCCTTGTGACTGTAAGCTTCTACCCCAAATAAATACCCTTTATAAAAGCCAACAGATTTCTGGTACTTTTAATTAGCACCCCTTTGGGCTGACTAATACAGAGGAAATAACAAAGATTAGAGCAGAGATGAATGAAATAGAGAATTAAAAAAAAAAACAATAGAATCAACAAAACCAAAATTTGATTCTTTGAAAAGATGAATAGAAAGGACAAAACTTTAGCTAGGTTGACAAGGGAAAAGAGAGTGAGGACACATAACTAAAATCAGAAATGAAAGCAGGGACATTACAACTGACCTCACAGAATTAAAAAGGATTATAAGAGCATACCATGGACCACTGGACACCAACAAATTAGGTAAGCTAGATGAAATGGAAAAATTCCTAGAAACACACAAACTACCTACACTGACTCAAGAAGAAAGAGAAGATCGCAAAAGACCAGTAACAAGAAAAGAGATTGAATCAGTCATCATAAATCTCCCAACAAAGAAAAGCCCTGGATTAGATGGTTCCACAGGTCAATTTTGCCAAACATTCCAGGAAGAATTATCACCAATCCTACTAAAACTCTTCCAAAAAAATTGAAGAGCTGGCAACACTCCCTAACTCATTCTATCAGGCCAACATCACCCTAATAAAGATACCACAAGAAAAGAAATTACAGACCAATATCTCTTATGAATATTATGAATATAAATGCAAATTTCACAACAAAATACCAGCAAACTGAATATAATAGCACATTGAAAGAATTATACACCATGATCTCTTGGATTTATCCCAGGTATGCAAGGATGGTTCAACATAAGAAAATGCATTAATGTAATACATCACATTATCAGAACCAAGGAAAGAATCACATGATTTTCTCAAATGGTGTGGAAGAGGCTTTTGACAAAATCCACCACCGCTTCTTGATAAAAACACTTAGAAAAATAGGGATAGAAATAAACTTCTTCAACATGATAAAAGGCATATATGAAAAACCCACTGCTAGCATCATACTCAATGGTGAAGAATGAAAGTGTCCCCCTTAAGATCAGGAACAAGCCAAGGATGCCCACTGTCACCACTGTTATTCAACATTGTACTGGAAGTTCTAGCCAGAGTAATTAGGCAAGAAAAAGAAACAAAAGGTATCCAAATAGGAAAAGGAGAAGTAAAACTTTCCTTATTTAGAGGTGACATTTCCTATATACAGAAAATCCTGAAAAATCCACAAAAAGTTACTAGTCCTAATAACTGAATTCATCAAAGTGGTGGGGTCCATATTTATTTTTTTAGACCTATTGTTGAGATGTTATTTAAGAGGGCTAAGAGCACAGCTAACTACTGCCCTCAGCGTGGGCTGTTAATGCCACTCCAGGGAGTCATTGTTTATATTGTGGCCATGTGATTAGTGCCCTCTGGAGGCGTGGCACTGCCTGCACGTTTTTTTTTTTTGTTTGTTTGTTTGTTTTTTAGATTTATTTATTTACTTTATTTCGCTTTATTTATTCCCCCCTTCCCCCAGATGGTTCTCTCATCTGCCTGCTCATTGTTTGCTTGCCTTCTCCAGGAAGCACCAGGAACCAACCTGGGACCTCCCACATGGGAAGTGAGTGCCCAACAGGCTGAGCCACATCTGCTCCCCTTGGGCTGCGACATCTGCTGGCTTGTGGCATCTGCTTATTGCGGCGGGTGCAGCGACTGCTCATCTTCTTTTAGGAGGCACCGGGACCTGAACCTGGGACCTTGCATTTGTTAGGTGGGTGCCCAACTGTTTGAGCCACATCCACTTCCCTGCCTGCACCTTTTGAAGGGAATTCATTTGCAAACATTTACATTATTTTTTAATATTTTTTATTAGAAAAGTTGTGAACTTACAAAACAATCATGCATAATGTGCTGAATTCCCATACAACACACCGCCACCAACACCTTACATTGCTGTGGAACATTTGCTAAAGATTATGAAAGAATATCATCAGACTATTACCACCAACTATGGTCTATAGAATACATTTGGTATATTTCCCATACCTCCCCCCATTATTAACACAGTACCTTCTTTGACTTTGATGCAAGTATTGCTGTTAACTATAGTCCATAAATTAAATTAATTGTATTTTTCCCATGCATATCCATATTCTTACCACTTTGTAATAGTGATGTACATTTGTTCAAGTTCATAGAAGAACATTCTTGTATTTGTATTATTAACCACAATCCTCATCCACCTCCAGGTTCACTATGTTATTCAGTCCCTGGATTATTCTCTAGCTTTCTTCTATTGACATTTATATTCCTAGACTACCCCTTTTGTTATGGCCAACTGATTTTTGACAAGGTAGAAAAGACCACTCAATTGAGAATGAACAGTCTCTTCAACAAATGGTGCTGGGAAAACTGGATCTCCATTTACCAAAAAAAGAAGGAGGGGAGAGCAGATGTAGTTCAAGTAGTTGAGCGCCTGCTTACCATGTATGAGCTCCAGGGTTCGATCCTCAGTGCCTCTTGAAAAACAAAAACAAAACAAAACTAACCCCAACTCTCATTGGGGAGTAGATGTAGTTCAGTGGTTGAGCGCTTGCTTCCCATGTACGAGGACCTGGGTTCAATACCCAGTGCCTCCTAAAAAAAAAAAAAAAAGAAAAGAAAAAAAAGGAGGATCCCTTCCTCATGACCATATACAAAAATCAACTCAAACAAACAGCAAGATGGCGGCAGAGTAAGGAGCTCCAATAGTCAGTTCATGCTACAGGGCAGTTAGTAATCACAACTATCTAAGGCACCTGTTTGGGGGCTCCAGGAGACCAGAAAAGCATCCTGCAACAGCCTTGAAAGAATGGAAGGAGGAGGCTATGCATCTGCAGAGAAGATCCAAGAGTATAACACTACACACTGCGGAGGCTGGGGCCCATACTCCACTGGCGGTGCAAGCCGTCTTGGGAGCTAATCTGTGGCTGGAATTGGAAGCTCCATTTCCCAAAAATGGGGGAGGAAGAGATGGTTGGACACCAACTTCAGCTACTGATTACTAAATTTGGCTGGCTAAAGTATCCTAAAAACAGCTAAAGTTTTAACCTGTCCAAGTCAGAAAGAGGTTAGTAGCTGCCATTTTAACTCTGCCCCCGGCATGAGGGACAGCAGGGCTGATTGAAAATCACAGTGCTGGTAGGGATGGGCTCGTTTCCATCCAGATCAGATTGCAACTCTAGCCTAAGCCCCAGCTCCACCTCTGGCAAGAAGGAAGCTGGGGGGACCTGAACCAACCTCTCCGGATAATTGCAAGCCACACCACAGAGGCCAGTGCTTATCCTTCTCTGGTAGTGCAAGCCACCTCAGGAGCTATTCTGTGGTTGGAGTTGGAAGCTCCATTTTCAAAACACAAGAGAGGAAGAGATGATTGGCCAGCAACTTCAGCTACTGATTAGTAAATTTGGCTGGCTAAAGTATAACCCTAAGAACAGCTAAAGTTTGAAAATGTCTAAATTGAAACGAGGCCGGTAGTTACCATTTTGACTCCTCCTCCAGCATGAGGGAAAGCCGGGCTGTTTAAAAATCACAATGATGGTAGGGACTGGCTTCTTTCCACCCAGATTGGACTGCAGCCCTAGCCTAGGCTTCAGCCCCACCTCTGGCAGGGAGGAAAATGGCAGAACCTGCACCAGCCTCTCCGGTGACTGCAGGTACATTTGGCTGATACAGACTAAAAAGTCAGAAGTCTACCTGAGCAACTGCAGTCATTTTGGACCCACACAGCATAGATTGCTGCCCACACCTGCAGCTCTATTCCCACCACAGGGAAGGGAGAAAGGGGTATGAAGCTTCATCAGTCTCTCCAGGCAACTACAGATGGTCTTGGTCTGCAAAACTTGGAATATTATACATGGTTGTAGCTCTGTCCCTACCCCTGGCAAAGGAGAAAAGTGGGAGAAGCTTCATTGGCCCCTGGGGCAATGCAGGCAGCTTAAGCCTCCACAACTTAGAGCACCAACTACAACCTCACCTCCTGCTACACAACCAGCAAGGGAGAAAGGACAAGAAAGCCCTAAAACAAAGAGAGAAACTGCACCCAGAATAAATAATTCTAGCAAGCAAGATACCAAGACACCAACAAAAAACTACAATCCATACCAAGAGACAGGAAGATATGGCCCAGTTAAAGGAACAAGATAAGCCTCCAGATCACATAAAGGAGTTGCAAAAACTAATCACAGATGTTCAAACAAATCTCCTTAATAAATTCAGTGAGATGACTAAAGAGATGAAGGATATTAAGACATTGGATGAGCACAAAGAATTTTAAAGCATAAACAGGAAAAGAGCAGAACTTACAGGAATGAAAGGCATAATAAATGAAATAAAAAATACACTGGAAAAATGACTCCATTTTATGCTTTAAAATTCTTTGTGCTCATCCAATGTCTTAATATCCTTCATCTCTTTAGTCATCTCACTGAATTTATTAAGGAGATTTGTTTGAACATCTGTGATTAGTTTTTGCAACTCCTTTATGTGATCTGGAGGCTTATCTTGTTCCTTTAACTGGGCCATATCTTCCTGTCTCTTGGTATAATGGATGAACCTTGAAGACATCATGTTGAGTGAAATAAGCCAGATGCAGAAAAGACAGTTATTGTGTGATTTCATTACAATAAATACATTAAAATTATTTTTCATGCAAAAATATTTTTTATGAAATTCCTCAAATATGCAAATTCATAGAGACTGTAGATCACGTGTTCCTGGAGGTTGGAGGATAAGAGAAAGTAGATGTTTTTGCTTACTGGTTGCAGAGTTTATGTTTGAGACGATGACAAATTGAGGTAATGAATGTTTGTGATTTTAGCATGATGTTGCGAATGCATTTAATAACGCTGAATTGGACACTTAAAGATAGTTAAAGTGGATAATTTTAAGTTGTATATATATTACTACAATAAAAAGTTTAAAAATATGAAAAAAAAAATACACTGGAGTCATATAACAGCAGATTTGAGGAGACAGAAGAAAGGGTTGGTGAGCTTGAAGACATGACCTCCAAAAGAAAATGTACAAAAGAACAGATGAAAAAAAGAGTGGACAAAATTGAGCAAGGTCTCAGGGAACTAAACAACAGCAAGAGATGTGCAAACATATATGTCATGGGTGTCCCAGAAGGAGAAGGAAGGGAAAAGGGACTAAAGAAGTAATGGTAGAAAATTTTCCAACCCTATTGAAGGACATAGATATCCGTGTTCAAGAAGCACAACATACTCCCATCCTAATAAATCTCAATAGACAAACTCTGAGAAACATAATAATCAGAATGTCAAATGCCAAAGACAAAGAGAGAATTATGACAGCAGCAAGAGAAAAGCAATGCATAACATATAAGGGATACCCAATAAAATTAAGTGGCGATTTTTCATCAGAAACCATGGAGGCAAGAAGACAATGTATTGATATATTTAAGATACTGCAAGAGAAAAATTTCCAGCCAAGAATCTTATATCTGGCAAGATTGTCTTTCAAAAATGATGGTGAGTTTAGAATATTCACAGATAAACAGAAACTGAGAGAGTTTATAACAAAGAAACTAGCCTTGCAGGAAATACTGAAGGGTGTGCTACTGTAGTCTGAAAAGAGAAGACAGGAGAGAGAGGCTTAGGAGAGAGAGGCTTGGGAGAGAGTCTAGAAATGAAGATTATATCAGTAAAAGTAATTAAAAGTGTAAAAAGAGTGGTGAAAATAAAATATGACAGATAAAAGCCAAAAGTCAAAATGGGTGAAATAAGAAATGCTTTTACATTAATAACCTTGACTGTTAATGGATTAAACTCCCCAATCAAAAGACACAGACTGGCAGAATGGATAAGAAAATATGAGCCAGCTATATGCTGTCTGCAAGAGACTCACCTTAGATCCAAGGATACCAATAGACTGAAAGTAAAAGCCTGGAAAAAGAGATCTCATGCATACAGTAACCCAAAAAAAAAAAAAAAAAAAAAAGCAGCAGTTACCTATACTTATATCAAATGAAATAGACTTTAAAAAACACTAGTAATGTGCAATCTGAAGAGGAAGTCAGGAAAAAAGATTCCATTTACAATAGTGACTAAAAGAATCAAATATTTAGGAATAAATTTAACCAAGGATGTAAAGCAATTGTATTCAGAAAACTACAATGCATTGCTAAAAGAAATGCTGAAAGACCTAAATATTTGAAGAACATTCCATGTTCAAGGATTGGAAGGCTAAGTATCATTAAGATGTCACTCTACCCAAATTGATATATAGATTCAATGCAATTCCGATAAAAATTCTACCAGCATTTTCTAACAAATGGAAAACACAATTATCAATTTTTATTTGGAAGGGTAAGGGGTCCCGAATAGCCAGAAACATCTAAAAAAGGAAAAACGAAGTTGGAAGACTCTCACTTACAGACTTTAAATCATATTACCTAGCTACAGTGATAAAAACAGCATGGTACTGGCATAAAGATAGATACATAGACCAGCAGAACCAAATTCATGGTTCAGAAACAGATCCTCACATCTATGGTCAAGTGATATTTGACAAGCCTGTTAAACCCACCCAGCTCGGGCAGAATAGTCCATTCAACAAATGTTGCTAGGAGAACTGTATATCCATAGCCAAAAGAAAGAAAGAGGACCCCTATCTCACACCTTATACAAAAAGTAACTCAAAATGGATAAAAGACCTGAATATAAAATCAAGAACCATAAAGCTTCTAGAAGAAAATGTAGAAAAACATCTTCAAGACCTGGTGGTAGGTGGTGGATTCTTAAAGGAGATAAGAGGAGGGCTAAGAAGACTACTGATGCTTGATGTATGTAGAAGTTTTAATTAACTTTACTGTTTTAAAAATGTGGAAATATATAGAGTTGATGGTGACACATTATAGTGAGTAGCAGCTGGTTTACAAATGGGAATGTGGCTGGAAAGGGTAGTCTAGGGGTGTAAATGTCAATTGAAAGAAAGCTAGAGAATAATCTAGAGGCTGAAGAACACAGTGAACCCAGAAGTGGATGAGAATTGTGGTTTGATGGTACAGATGCAAGAGTGTCCTTTGTGAGCTAGAGCAGATATACCTCACTATTACAGGGTGGTGGGAATGTGGAGAAGCATGGGAAAAACACAACTGGAATGACTTATGGACTGTGTTAACAGCAATACTATAATATTAATGCATCTATGCCAAAGATGTACTGTGTTGATAAGGGGGAAGTATCAAAAAACTGTTCCAAATGTGTGCTATGGACCATAGTTGGTGGTAATAGTCTGATGATATTATCTCATAATCTGTAACAAATGTTCCACCACTGTGTGCTGTGTTGATGAAGGAGTGTTGTGTGGGAATTCTATGCATGTGCATGATTGTTTTGTAAGTTCACAACTTCTATAATAAAAATTTTTTTTTTTAAGTAATAATATGGTAGGTTGAGGGAAAAATACACCAAATGTAAAATATGGACTATAGTTAGCAGTAAGATTTTGATGATATTCTCTCATAATTTGTAACAAATGTCTCACAACAATGCAAGGTGTTGGTGGTGGGTTGATGTATGGGATCCCCGTGTGATGTTATGCATGTTTTTTTTGTAAATTCACAACTTTACTATACACTTATTGTTTATGTATGTTCATGTAAGAATGATATAAAAATAATAATAATAGTGTGGGTTGGGGGAAAGTACACCAAATGTAAGATACTTTGATTAGTAGTAATATTTTGAGGATGCTCTTTCATCATTTGTTAAAAATGTTTCACAACAATGCAAAGTATTGGCAGTGGGATGAGGTATGAGAGCCCTGTATGATGTTATGCATGCTTCTTTTATAAGTTCACAACTTTTACTATGTACTTATTGTTTATGTATGTTTGTGTATGAGTGATATACTTCAATATATTTTTTAAATGAAAAAATTCAACTCAAAATGGATCAAAGACCTAAATGTAAGAGCTAAAACTGGGGCGCAGATGTGGCTCAAATGGTTGGGCATCTGTCTTCCATATGGAGGAACCTGGGTTCGATCCCCGGGACCTCCTGGTAAAATAAAGAAAAATATAGAAGGTGTGCCGGCCGCCAGGCCCCATGAGAGGGGACACGTGGGTGTGCCATCAGGGGCTGCGAGCAGGTGTGCCACCAGGCCCTGTGCATGGGTGCACCGCACGCAGCAAGATGATGATGTAGCAGGAGAGTGCCATAGCAGGAGAGTGACACAGAGAGCCAAGATGAGAAGTGCCGAAAAAAACAGGAACTGAGGTGGCACAGGTGGCAGAACGCCTCCCTTCCACATCGGAGGTTCCCAGGATCGAATCCCAGTGAAGCCAGGAGGAGAAGTATGAGAAGAGAGGGCAGGAATCAGACATAGAGAATTGCCCAGTGAATGAACACAAAAACAGCAGAAATGGAAGGGGGCGTTAAAAATGGATAAAATGTAAATAAATAAATAAATCTTTTTTTTTAAAAAAAAAAAGAGCTAAAACTATCAAACTCCTAGATAAAAAGGTTCAGAATCATCTTCAGGAGCTTGTGTTAAGCCTTGGTTTCTTAGACTTTACATCCAAAGCACAAGCAACAAACTGAAAAATAGATAAATGGGACCTCATCAAAATTTAAAACTTTTGCACATCAAAGGTCTTTATCATGAATGTAAAATGACAGCCTACACAGTGGGAGAAAATATTTGGAAACCACATATCCAATAAAGGTTTACTATCTGGACTATATAAAGAACACCTATAACTCAACCACAAAAAGACAAACAACCCAATTAAAAAGAGGAAAAAGTCTTGAATAAATATCCAAAGAAGATAAACAAATGACCGAAAAGCACATGAAACATGCTCAACAACATAAGCTATTAGGGAAATGCAACTCAAAACCATAATTAAATACCATTTCATCTACACTAGAGTGGCTACTAGTAAACAAATGGAAAATAAGTGTTAGAAATGATGCAGAGAAATAGGAACTCCTATTTCTTTGTTTCACTGTTGGTAGGAATGTAAAATAGTGCATATGCTGTGGAAGACAGTTTGACAGTTCCTCAAAAACATTAAGTATAGGTTTACCATAAGATCTTGCAATGTCACTTCTAGGTATATATATCCAAAAGAATTGAAAACAGGCCCTCAAACAGATGTTTGCACAAGGATATTCATAGTGGGATTATTCACAATTGTCACAAGATGGAAGCAGTACAATTGTCCCTCAACCGATGAATGGATAAGCAAATGTTGTATAAACATACAATGGAGTCATGAGTCGCTTCAAATTCGTCGATATCGGCATCAACTTGACAGATCCTATATTCAGAGGAATTTATAGAGGGATTCAAAAGCATCAAGATGATTTACAGGATGTAATAGAGAGAGCTGTCCAGATCGGTGTTAGAAAGTTTATGATTACAGGTGGAAATCTACAAGACAGCAAAGATGCACTGCATTTGGCACAAACAAATGATATGTTTTTCAGTACAGTTGGATGTCATCCTACAAGATGTGGTGAATTTGAAAAGAATAACCCTGATCTTTACTTAATGGAGTTGCTAAATCTTGCTGAAAACAATAAAGGGAAAGTTGTAGCAATAGGGGAATGTGGACTTGATTTTGACCGACTACAGTTTTGTCCCAAAGATACTCAGCTCAAAGATCTTTATGAATAAACAACCCTCTGCCCTGATTAGTGTCAGACGTGAAGGAGAAGTCTGGACCAGATTATCTCATAAGATCTTGTCCAGCTTTACGATATTTTGAAAAACAATTTGAACTGTCAGAACAAACAAAATTACCAATGTTTCTTCATTGTCGAAACTCACATGCTGAATTTTTGGACATAATGCAAAGAAACAGAGATCGGTGTGTAGGAGGAGTGGTGCACTCATTTGATGGTACCAAGGAAGCAGCAGCTGCTTTGATTGACTTGGATCTTTACATAGGATTTAATGGTTGCTCACTGAAAACAGAGGCTAATTTGGAAGTTTTGAAGTCAATACCTAGTGAAAAATTAATGATTGAAACTGATGCACCTTGGTGTGGAGTCAAAAGTACACATGCTGGATCAAAATATATAAAAACTTCATTTCCTACCAAAAAGAAGTGGGAAAATGGGCATTGTTTGAAAGATAGAAATGAACCCTGCCATATAATTCAAATACTGGAGATAATGTCAGCAGTGAGAGAGGAGGAGCCACTGGAATTAGCCAATACTCTGTATAACAACACCATTAAAATATTTTTTCCTGATATGTAACTGGTATTTCCATTGTGTATGTAAAGTTTCATGGTAAACTTATTGAGTGTTTCAATAAAGGAATTATCTGGAAAAAAAAAAAAAAAAAAAACATACAATGGAATATTATTAAACTGTAAAAAGGAAGGAAGTTCTGATACAAGCAACAATATGGGTGAAACTTGAAGACATCATGGCACAAGAGGACAGATATTGTATGATCTCACTGATATGAACTAATTGGAGTAAGCACATTCATAGAGTCAGAAACTAGAATGCCGGTTACCAGGGCCTAAGGTAGAGTAGGGAATGAGGAGCTAATGATTAAATTGTACAGAGTTTCTATATGGGATGATGGAAAATTTTAGCAATGGATGATGGTGATGGTAGCATAAGATTGTGAACACAATTAATAGCACTGAATTATATACTTGAATGTGGTTAGAAAGGGAAATTTTAGGTTGTATATATATTACTAGAATAAACTTTTTAAAACTGCATGGAACTGTATAACACAAACATTGAATCCTAGAGTAAGCCATGGACTATAGTTAATAGTACAATTATAATAATATTCTTTTATGAATTGTAACAAATCTACCACACTAATTCAAGCTGTTAATAATAGGGGGTAAAGTATGGTAACTGTATTTTCTGTATGATTTTTCTTGAAATATACAACTTCTCTAATGAAAAAAAAAGTGCAGCGTGGGTCAGCTTGGGAAGGAAGGCTCTACTTCACAAAGTCCTTTAGAGATCAGGCTCATTCCATCTTCCACCAAAGATCATTAGGTATCATCTTGATCGCATATGGAGAAAGAGAGCCAGGGTGGAGAAGATAGATCCTCTTTTAACCATTTCAGCCCATAGATGGACACATCATGTCATCACGTGGCCCCTCGTAGATGCAAAGGTGCTGGGAGATACAGTCTACTGTTAGGCTGAGGAGGAAATTTGATAACGCGCATTGGTGAGCATGTAGCCAGACTCTGCCAAAGAGAAAATAGTCAATTATACCTGTAAAGGGTAAAAGAGAGGCTTCATAGAGGAGATGACCCTTGAGTGGAATATCTGAAGAGAAGTAGGTGTTGGATACTGTAGTGAAATAAGGCCATGGGGGGAGTGAAACCTCAGAGGATGAATTTGGTGTTGCTGTTACAGTCATATCTTCCCACTATCAGAGTCTCTTTGCAGAGCTCATTTGATTTAAATCATTTAACTCTTCCCCATTCCCTATCCACTTTCTTTCCTACTCATCCTGTACATCCCAGCTTAAATGTTATTTCCTCCAGTGGGATCTTACCTGATCAGTAGACTAGGGAAGTTCCTGCTACTACGTGGTCTATAGTATCAACTGTTTCATTGCAATGATTTAAATGTCTTTTATTATATTGTAAGTACCTTGAGGGCAGGTACTATGTGGTTTTACTCATCATTGTATCTCTAGTGGTTAGCACTGTGCCTGCCACATTGTAGGCTCTTGATAAGTAGTCCTTGAATGAATGAATCTGTCTTCCCACAGCATCCTGTCTTATAGCACTTTTCTCATTCATTCATATGGCTGGTCAACTAACAAATATTTAGTCCAGGGCTTTAAGGCAGTAGCACTCGCCTTTGGCCACTTGTCTGAATGGAACTGGATTGGAGTTTTCTATAGGCCCAGAGGTAGATGCAACCTGAAAACTGGGGTGATTGGCCACTGAAGGAAGTCCCTAGCTGGAGATGATGGGCGTTAGGGCAAACTAACACAGTAACTAGGATTATCCACTGGCTATGTTCTCAAGGGACATAAAGGTATAAATTAATATTTCCAAGATTTTACTTTGGGAAAAAAAGTAATGGAGGAAGGGGCATGGAGAGTTGAGAAAATAACCAGAAAATAACACTTACAGCTAATTTTATTTTCTCACATTATTTAATGGATATATTATGGCTAATGAAATTAAATGTACGTTTTTACCGTCCAGATTCCTGGTGAAGAGTGGTCAATATTTTCAAATCTTTATTTTAAGGACATCAGAGTAGCTGTGAGTTCAACTAATAATAAAACAATGTTAGCTTTGGAAAGTGGTATTAGGCAAAGGCTTGATTTCAATGACGGTGGAAAAGGTGGGGAATAGTAAGAGAGGAGGCTGGCACAAAAATATTTGCAGAGTCAATCAAGAGCTGTGCCCACCCCATCAGTTTTTATTCACATTGCATCATGGATGTCTTTGTATCTTAGCAATCATCATGTTATATATTTATATTTTATCTCCCCAGAAGGATTACAAGTTCCTTGAGTAGAGAAAATGTGCCTTATGAATCTTAATCTTTATATCTCCTATATCTAGAATAATGCTTGGCATATTAGTGCCCCACTCAATGTTTTTTTTCAACAGTTGAGCTCTTTCCCCCTACTTGGACCAATCTACCTTTGGTGAGAAACTTCTCTCTAATATGAATCATGTCTCTTCAAAAGAATTGAAAGTTCTTTTGAGGGTAGAAGCCATGTCCCCCCTTAGGGCCCAGCACAGGGTTGGGCCCACAGTGAGTATTAATTGCATATTTAGTTGAAAAATGCAGTTTCTCCCACAGTTGGCAGATGTCATCCCATTTCATAAAGAACATTTCTGTATGAACTAAAGATTTACAAAGTTCTGCTATGGTCCATTAATGTCATGCAATATCAGATAAAATTTGATTCCAGTACAAAGAATAAATACCGTTGTCTTTTTTCCAAAAAAGGAAAAGAATAATAATGTTACTGTTTTTATCAAAATACTAGATCACCCAAAATCCTACCATATACAAACAATCAGTGTTAATATTTAGTGAACACCATTTCAGACAATTTTCTATGCACATATTCAGAAAAAAGATGGATAGATGGCTAGATAAAAATGATTTTATGAAAATAGGATCATAGTGTACAGCCACTTTTATTAAAAAGTATTCAGTTTAATTTTACTTGAATTTAACAAGAAAATTAAACTGAAAAGAAACTGAAGGAATTGACAGCCTTTGGATAAATTTTATTTCACCTCAAGAGCTATTGACTCCATATTATGAAAGAAACATTATCACTGTTATATACTCTCTCATCTCCTCTCCCCTAACCTCCAGATTTTTATTAATGTCATTACTCTGTCAATGACATTAACTGTTACATACTGCTCTGCCTCCAACCTCACCCCAGTTACTTAGGGAGTGTATATGTTGTGCTATTTTTTACTTAAATGAATTCAGTGATCGATACCTATTTCTTTTATCATGGCTTTTCCATTCCCAGATTTTTTAATCTAATTTTTCTCTTGGTTGGCTGGATTTCTTAGGTCTCATGAATGCTGAATTCCCTGAGTTCTGCCTGTTGCCTTTTTATTTGAAAAAGTACTTGGCTGGGTGTGATAGGTTTGAATCTCATTTAAATATTCTCTCAACATTTTCTAGACTTGCTCCATTGTCTTTTTGGTATTGAATATTGCTTTGAGGTCTCGAGCTAATCTGATTTTTCCTTCATATAAGCATTTTGATTTTTCTGTCTCTACACCTGAAAAAAATGCTTCCTTATTCTTAATGTTCAAAAGCTTACTAATAGGGAAGCGGCTGTGGCTTAATCAGTAGGGCTCCCGTTTACCATATGGGAGCACAAGCAGCAAGGGGGGGATAAATGAATAAATAAATAAAATCTTTAAAAAAAAAAAAAAAAGCTTACTAATGATAGGTTTCAACATCAGTCATTCTTATTGATTTTTTTTCTAGAACACAGTATGCCCTTTCTGTGCAGATTCAGTTCTTCCTTCATTTCAAGGGAATTTTCCTCTATTATATTCTTAAAAACATTTTCTGTACAACTTGTTGAATTCTCCATAGGCTTTAGAGACCCTAACCAGCCTAGTTAGACTGTCTTCAATTTCCATGACTATTCTCTTGCCTATGGTTAAATTAATCCCTTTGTCCTTTACCTTTGATTCATTATGCTTATCACAATACTTAATTTCATGTCAGTGATTCTATTTTCAGTTATGCCTATTTTGTGCTATGATATTTCTAATTACTTCTGAAATGGTGTCGTTTTGGTTCTGTTTCCTTAGCTCTGCCATCTCCTCATTCTATTGCTTATTATCTTGTCTTTAGGTTTCTATTGAATTCATGCTTTAATGAGTTCTAACGTGCAGATCATTTGGCGTTCTCCTATGTTTCTTGGCTTATGTTTTGTTCCATATGTTTTTTAATTGAAATTTTTATTAAGATAATTTTAGATTCACATGCAGTTGTAAGAAATAATACAGGAGATCCCATATACCCTTTACCTAGTTTTCCCCATTGGAAACATCTTGCAAAAGTACAGTTCAATAGCCCAACCAAGATGTTGACATTGATACAATCTACCTATCATATTCAGATTTGTCCAGGTTTTTTTTTTACTTCTACTTATTTGTATGTGTGTGTGTATTTACTTCTTTTTTTTAAAGATTTATTCACTTATTTTACTTTTTTTATCCATTTTACACACACACACACACCGTTTTTGCTGCTTTGTGTTCATTCGCTGAGCAATTCTCTGTGTCTGTTTCCTGCCCTCTCTTCTCATCCTTCTCCTCCTGTCTTAACAGGGATTCGATGCTGGGAACCTCTGATGTGGGAGAGGGACATTCTGCCACCTACGCCACCTCATTTCCTGGTTTTTCGGCATGTCTCGTCTTGGCTCTTCCTTGTGTCTCTCTCTGGTTATGTCATCATCTTGCTGCGTGGCTTGGCGGGGCCTGGCATGCCCACAATGCAGGGCCTGGGGGCTCACCCACTCACGGGGCCCATGCGCCTTCTATTTTTTTTTTCTTTTTTTAAATTTTACTGGGATGTCCTGAGGATCGAACCCAGCTCCCTCCATATGGTAGACAGATGCCCATCCATTTGAGCCACATCCGCCCCCTGTGTATTTACTTCTATGCAATTTATCCCATGTACAGGTTTGTCTATCTACCTCCACAGTCAAGTTACAGAACAGTTCCAGCACCACAAGGATTCTTCATTTTACCCTTTTATAACCGGCCTACCTCCCTCCTGCCTGTCTCTAACCATCCCTAAACCCTGGCAATACCACTAATTTGTTCCCCATCTCTATAGTTTGTCATTTCAAGAATGTTGCATAAATGGAAATATATAGTATGTGACCTTTATGGATTGGCTTTATTCACTCAGCATCATTTCCTGGAGAGCCATTCAACTTGTTGCATGTATCAGTAGTTGGCTCCTTTTATTGTTGAGCAGTATTTCACAGTATGGTTGTATCACAGTTTGTTTAAACGTTCACCCAATGAAGAGCATCTGGACTATTTCCAGTTTGGGGCTATTATGAGGAAAGTTGCTATGAGCATTCATGTGCAGGCTTATGTGTGAATGTAAATTTTCAGTTCTCTGGGATAAATGCCCAAGAGTGCAATTGTTGGCCTGTACAATTTTTACCTCTTGTTTGTGTGCTATATTTCTTCTTTATTCTCCTTTTGTTGTGGTGGCTTGTTGGCATGATTGCTATGCCATTTCTTTTCACCTTGTTTGTGCTTAGCATAGGCACTTCTGGCCAGAGCTTCTATTTGCTTTGATATTATTCTGTTGAATTCTCCATTACATCCTTCCCAGCTTATCTAGGACCCTTTACTATTCCCCACTCAAGATCTTGTTTGAAAGCAGAGTATGCTGTTCAATCCATTGTTCTGTAGCCTTCAGGTAAATTGTGGGAAGGGGAAAGCTCAGCTGAAGCTGTGGCTCCCTTGCTAAGGGACCTTGACTCTGAACTCTTTCTTATGAAATTTTGTTAAATGTTCATACATGGCCCACTTCCACCTGCTAAGGATATATCCTGCTCCCAAAGCTTTGGCCTAATACTCCTAAGAAAGAGGAGGAGAGTAGGGAAACTCCAGAAAATGACAAGCCATGGTAGCCTTCCCTGCCTTGGCTGAGATCTTGCATAATCTGTTGGGACTTCTCTTGAAGGTATATTCTGGACTCTTCCCTAAATTCTCTGTTCTCAGTCCCTACCTGCATTCTCTCACTCCTGGTGACTACCCTCCAAATTGACAAACCAAATGGATAGTTTTTAATGACAACATAGGATTTTGATGAGTAGACTTCTTCCTTAGTAGGTGCTCTTGGAGGTGGGAACAGAGTTAGGAGCCTCAAAGGGCTACTGCCCCATGGTCTTCCATTTCCTTTTGCTGTTTCCAAGGGACTGCCACTTTTTAAAAGTTACAGTTTGACATTTTGCTTTTTCCTTGTTTGCTTGCTGCTGTTGAAATTCTTAGTGTCTTTTTTTTTTTTTTTTTTTAAGATTTTATTTATTTATTCATTTATCCCCCCCTTGCTGCTTGTGCTCGCTGGGTCAGCTAACCATGCCGTGCGGGCGGGCTTGTCTTCACCAGGAGGCCCCGGGAACTGAACCCGGGGCCCCCCATATGGTAAACGGGAGCCCCACTGATTGAGCCACAGCCGCTTCCCCTTAGTGTCTTTTTATTATGACTTTATTTTTTTTGCTTCATTTGATTAGGTGCTTGGTAGTGATGGTAATCAGATTCTGTAGGTCAGCTTTATCCTGTCACTCTCCCAGGAAACCTCAGATGGTGTTTTCTTAATTCTTCTTTACTGCTGCAGGACTTGAGGCTGGAGAACAACAGCCGACAGCTGGTTTAGGGATACTCACTGCCTTCAGACCAGGAAGCAGGGATGTAAATTGGGAAAAACTGACATGGCACACCCAAACATGGAGCCAATCTGGGACCTATAACTGAATATGAACTTTCCTTTCCTTCACTACCCTTACCCAAGTGTTTCCAAGTTCTGTCAATCTGTCTCCAAAATTTAGTCCTCATCTACCTTATTGTCACTGCTTTTGGTCAAGCCCTCATCATCTTTCTCCTGGTTTTCTGCAATATTCTCCAAACCAAGCTCCATGCTTCCAGTCTCTTCCCCACAAAGGCCATCCTCTCCACACTGCCACTGAGCGAGTCATTCTTCCTAAAACACAATGTCATTGTATACCCTTTCCCTTCAAAGGCCATCAGAGACATCCCAATTTCTTTTAAAAAATTAAGTTCAAACTTCTTAACATTGCATACAATAATGAGAGTAGCTAACGTTTATATGGTACTTACTAAATGCCAGGAATGTTCTAATAGTTTTTATATATTGAATAATTTAATCCTCAAAACAAACCTTTGAGGTAATTGTAAGCATTACTATTTTACATACAAGGAAACTGAGGCAAGAGAGGTTCCATAATTTTCCCAAGGCCACAGAGCTAAAATGTTGAAGAAACAGGATTCAAATGCTAGCAGTGTGGCTCCAGAGTCCATGCTCTTAAACCACTTCATGCCATTTCCTCTCTTACAATGCTCTTCATTATCATCCACCATCCTAATGACTTTGTGGCTCTCTCATTCACACCCATGTACCTACATTCCAACCACATCAAATCACTTCATGTTGTTCCTTGATCATAATATATTCTTTCACACCTCTGTCCCTTGTCACATGCTGTTCTCTCCGTGGACCATTTTCACCACCCCCTACCAAACCTACTGGCAGTTTTCCATTCATCATTTTTTTTTCTGCTGCTCTTTTTTGCTAGAATGCTCATCTGAATTTTCAGTTCATGCCTTGCCTTTCAGTGAGGTTCCATTGCCTATAGGATATATCCAGCTTTCTCAGCATAGTAGATAAGACCCTAAAGCTCCATCCCCTTCCCATTCCTCAAGCATCACCTTTTTCCGTATTTCCCTTCACACTTCATACTCCACTCACACCAAACTACTTGAAGCTTTCCAAACACACCATTCTGATTCATGCCTCTATGCTTTTGAACATGTTCTTCCTTTTGATTGGAATACCCTATCCACATGGGAAAGTCCTACACATCCTTTAAGACTTAGTGCCTGGGGGGAAGAGCTGTGGACTAGAGTGGACTTACTGGTATTCTGTTATAGACATATTGTGATTGAAGTAATGGAAGAAATTACAACATTAATGTGGAACCAGTGGCCACTGGATGCTTTGGGGACAGGGGAGGGAAAAGCAGTTGTAATACAGGGGCTTTTTCGGGACTTGGGAATTGTTCTGAGTGACATTGCAATGACAGATATAGGCCATTTTATACCATCACATAACATGTAGAACTGTGTGGGAGAGAGTGTGGTCTACAGTGTGAACTATGGTCCATGCTTAGTGGCAAAGCCCCAGGATGTGTATATCCATTGCAGGTGATGTGCCACACTAATGAAGGATGTTTATGTGGGAGGTTGTAGGAGGTATGGGAGGTGGGGAACATGGAAATCCCTGTAGTTTTTGTGTAACATTTATGTAATCTAAGTATCTTTTTTTAAAAAATAATCATTACAAATCTCTTATTATAAAATAATCTTTTAGAAAATAGGTTATTTCATGAAAAAAAAAGACAGTGCCATCATCTTCTGGGGTAAGTGTTCTTTTCTTCCCTGCCTTGCTCTGCTCCCTTTACTCCTTTTAAACAGAAGCAGTTATTCTCTTCTCAGTGTCACCCATGCACCTTGTATCTTACTTCCATTATATCATTTATCACACTGTTACAGAAGCAGTTATTCTCTTCTCAGTGTCACCCATGCACCTTGTATCTTACTTCCATTATATCATTTATCACACCGTTACACATTTTTTTTCACAGAGCTGTCTCTTTTATTAAACTCCATGAAGGAAATGACCATATTTTTATTTCTTTAAAGTTTATTCTCACTTGTACCTGTTACACAATAGGGACTCAGAAAACAAGTTTTGGATGAATGAATGTTTTAAAAAGCAGTTTTATTAAACTATATTCACATTGAATGAATCTTAATAGCCCCAATGTCCTAGCACAGTGTTAGGACAAAGTAGGTGCTCAATAAATATCTGTTTAGTTGACAAATAAATGCTTAAGCCCTTTTCTCACTATGATGTGTTCTCTTTCTTAGCACTTTCTTACTTCTTCAAGAAGATTCTTTTGTGGGGTTTCCAATGCCTCTGAGCCAGTTTGTGGTTCTATTTTCTGATGCAAAAGTTACCAAAAGGGAATATCATGACCTCAAGAGGAGAGGGGCTGGGTCAAGCCAAGAAGAGTAAAGAAGGGCAGAACGTTTGCCAGCACCTAAAAGGTTTGGAAAGCAACAGTAGCTCTATAGATATGACTAATCCTTCCTAGAGCAATGATTCTCAAACTTCAGTGGACATCAGAATTGTTGGGAAATAATTTTCCATGGATCTTTGTATGGTCTTACTTCTTTTATGGAATACCTTTTCAAAGATTTTTGTACAATGAACAGTCTTGGAAGGTAGAAAACAAAGGGCAGGTTTATTTCTGCCAGTATAATAAAAATAACCTTTCCCTCTAGGGTAAAGGTCAGGCATACCTACCCAATTATAAAAGATTTAGGTTCCCTAAGCTTGCAGTTCCTCTTCTGTAACACAACCCATTGAATGAGCTTGGATCAACTGCCCCTCTTTATGCCATCCTATAAGAATTTCAAGCAAAGGGAACTGGCACAAATGCTAGTACTCTAGCTATTGCCATTGTTGTGAGTAATAAAGTCCTTTGTCTCTGACCCAGGATTTTCATGTCTTCCACCAGCACCCATGAAACTGTGACAGGCTATCTTGTTAGACTGCACCTAGTATAAAATCTCAGCTCCGTCACAGTTCTTGACAAGAATCACCTGGAGAGCTTTTTTTTTACAGTATTGGTTCTGAGGCTTTCCCTCATATTATAATTTAATAGTTCTGGGTGGATCCTAGAAATCTGATTTTTTTATAAGTAATTCTTATGCTGCAGGTCCTAAGACCACCCCTTGAGAAACACTATCTTCAGGATTATGCTAACTTGGATTTGACTATAGACCAGAAGGCTGCACTTTGTTTTAGCATGTGTAAACTTAATCATAGATTAGCACATGATCTGCTTTGGAAATTTCCTGGTTTAAAAGAAACTGTTAAAGTAGAAAATACCTGCTCAGTTTATATAGATGAGAAAGTTATGTACAGGCTACAATAAAATTAAAAGAAAAAGAAACACAAAAATAAACAGGTACCATTGTCTTTAAACTCAATTATTTAATCACTGTGTAATTAAACTTGAGCTTACTTTTCTCCTCTGAGAAAAAGTAGAAAGTGGGTCTTATATTACCACTTAACTGTTTTATTAGACTGGTTCCACCAGCCTAGGTTTCAACAAATATTTATTGAGCACCTATTATGTGCCAGGAATTGTTTTATGTGCTAGAAATTCAGTGGGGGGGGGTTTGGGGATGTGTTTTTTTTTCCAGGTAACTTGTGGTTATTTATTTTATATAATTAATTTTTTTATTTTTAAAGAATCTTTAGATTACACAAATGATACATTAAAAAATATAAGGGATTCCCATATACCTCACCCCCTCCCCCTCCCAAACTTTCCCACATTAACAACATCCTTCATTAGTGTGGTACATTTGTTGCAATTGGTGAACCCTTATTGAAGCATTGCTACTAACCATGGATTACAGTTTACATTATAGTTTACACTCTGTCCCACACAATTTTGTAAGTTATGATAAAATATACAATGGCC
Source organism: Tolypeutes matacus (assembly GCA_026826555.1). Lineage (NCBI taxonomy): Eukaryota > Metazoa > Chordata > Mammalia > Cingulata > Chlamyphoridae > Tolypeutes > Tolypeutes matacus. Next base: position 2,521,981 of record JAKSZT010054532.1, read on the forward strand.
TGAATCCATCACTGCAATGTCATACAGGACAAATTCAATGTCCCAAAAATGCCCCCATATTACACCTATTCTTCCCTCTCCCATCCCTCAGAACCTCTGGTGGCCGCTGCCTTTACATCAGTGATAAGAGTTCTTCTATTGCTAGAATAATAAGTCTATAGTAGAATAATAATGTCTACATTAGTCCATTGTTCATTCCCCAGTCTTGAGGATTTGGGGATGGTGATGTCCACTCTGCTTCTAATTGAGAGGGGGCTTAGATCCCATGGGGCAGATGGATGGAGCTATCTTCCTTGAAGTTGGAGACTCTCTGTTCCTTGAGATGGGTGTTGTCCAATATCATCTCCTTGTTAGTTGTCCTGGGTGAGTCCAATTAACTGAAGAGTAGGTGTTGACACTCTCCTGAAATTCAGTGCTCAGCTGGCACATGGATGGACCAAAGATTTATGTCTCTAGGACATATATTCATCAAGTATAGTGCTAATTATGGGTTCAAATTAAAGAGGCAGAAGAGCCATGTGTAGAGAACTTATAAATGAGTCCAACACTGTTACCCTGGGGAGCATACATTCCAAAGTAAGGCCCACTGACAGGGTGCCGAATTCCTGTGCTGTCTGCCCTGCTTATAGTTTCTGGATGTCTCTAGACCCTCAGGAGTGCCACTATTGGAGGCAATGTTTACTGTGGCAGTCAATGAGATCCTGCTGAGATGTGCATAAGCGTAACCTCTGGAATGAGCTCACAACTCACTTTGAAATCTCTTAGCCATAAAAACTCATTTGTATTTACCATTTCATCCTTTTGGTCAAGGTCTTTTTCCAGATGCATTGCTAGTTGGTACTTAGTAATAATCCCTCAGTGCCAGGGAGGCTCATCCACAGGAGTCATGTCCCACGCCAGGGGTAAGGTAATGCATTTATATGCTGAGTTTGGCTTAGAGAGAGGCCACATTTGAGCAACGAGGAGGCTTTCAGGAGGTAACTCTTAGGCAGTATATAATACCAGGCTAAGTTTCAATTTCACGAGAAAAGGTTCATAAATACAATCATCAATGTCAAGGGCCTGGCGTAATGGTCTGTTTCCCTTCACTAGACATTGCTCTTGCACTCGGGATTCTTGCTGTCCTGTTAGAGAACGTAGCAGAACTTCCCAGTATTCTATATTCTTTCGGTTATTGTGTGGATCTCCACCCACTGAGACAATGTCCCATGAACCCTGGATCATATTCACATGTCTTAGAAGCATGCCCAAGGAGAACTCCTTCCCATGCAACTCCACATCACTGACACCCTGCACCAGTGATCCTTCCCCACCAGTGCCATGACCCTTCTGTGATCCAAAACCATTCCAAAAATGAAGCCAACAAAATAACAGAATAAAATTAATAAGAAAATGAAATAATTTTAAAAATAACAAATAAAATACAAAAAAAATTTAAATCTGAAATAATTAATTTTTTTAAAAAAATTAGACATTGTCTCTTTCATCACTGTAAGATCTGTTGTCTTGTATGTACAGTGACATTTTCTTCCATATATTCCCCCAGTGTCTTATTTTTTTCATTTTACCTTCAAAGAAGCTTTAGGATACAGAAAAATCACATAGAGAGTACAGGTGGTTCTCATATACCCAACGCCTTCCTCCTTTTCCCCTCTCCCTTATTAATAATATTTTACATGCAAATGGTACATTTGTTATAATTGATGTACAAATATTGAAGCATTACTACTAATCGTGGTCAATGGTTTACATTATGGTTTACATTTTGGATTGTACACTTTTATAGGTTTAGACAAAATTTAAACTGGCCTATATCTGTTATTGCAAGATCGTGCTGAACAATTCTAATGCCCTAAAAATTCCTTTACATTCCATCTATTCTATTCTTCCCTCCCCCTCACCTCAGAACCTATGGTAATCATTAAGTTTCAATTTTTGAAGGATAAGGTTCATAGTTACTTGCAATAATATTGAGAGCTTGACATATTGGACTGTTTTCTTTTATTACACACTACCTATGTTCTCAAGGGATTCTTTTCCCTCTAATTGGGAACATAGCAGGACTCTCCAGGATGGGAGTTCAATATTTTCTTGTTTATTGTGTGGGTCTCCACCCACTGATATAACACACTATGACAAGATGAACACTTAAATATTCCATAGAAGTCTGCCCCAGGTACACCTTAGCCCGTATACCCTCCCACATCTGACACCCTATACCAGTAACCTTCCCATGCCACATTTTCCAAAAGAACATTATAGGTTTAGCCACAGACCTGCAAATCCCCAGAATTCATCTATTCCCTCCCTCAATCCTCCCCCAAGTCCCATGGATAGTCCAACCCAATCCCCTCACCCTACTCCCACTCACAGACAAGCACTGCCAAACCCAATCATGTCACTGCACCACTGTCATGCCCTTCCACTGCCCAACCACACCTTTCCACCTTATCATAGATTTTGTCCTTATGGGCATTGGCTTACCAACCTATACACCCTCTCTATCTCCTGTAAACTATCTTCCAGACTCTAGCTCTGTGGGTCTGTTCAATTTGCTTAATTCGTATCAGTGAGGTCATGTAATATTTGTCCTTCAGTTCCTGGCTTACTTCACTCAATATAAGGTCTTCAAGGTTCATCCATGTTATCCCGTGTGTTAATACTGCATTCCTTCTTACAGCTGAGTAATATTTCATTGTATGTATATACCACAGTTTGCTTATCCATTCATCTGTTGATTGTCATTTGGATTGCTTCCAACTTTTGGCAATACTGAATAATGCTTCTATGAACACTGGTGTGCATATATCTGTTCGTGTCCCTGCTTTCAGTTCTTCTGGGTATATACCCAGCAGTGGGATTGCTGGATCATATGGCAGTTCTATAGTTAGCCTCCTGAGGAACTGCCAAACTGTCCTCCACAATGACTGCACCATTCTACAGTCCCACCAACAGTGGATAAGCATTCCCTTTCCTCCACATTCTCTCCAACACTTATAGTCCTGTTTTTTTAATAGCTGCCAGTCTAATGGGTGTAAGATGATATCTCATTGTGGTTTTGATTTACATTTCCCTAATAGCTAGTGATGTTGAACATATTTTCATGTGATTTTTAACCATTTGTATTTCTTCTTTGGAGAAGTGTCTATTCAAATCTCTTGCCCACTTTTTAAATGAGTTGTTTGTCTTTTTATTTTTGAGACGTAGGGCTTCTTTATATATGCTGGATATTAAGTTCCTATCAGATAGATGGTTCCCAAATATTTTCTCCCATTGAGTAGGCTGCCTTTTCACTTTCTTGACAAACTCCTTTGAAGCTCAAAAGTTTTTAATTTTGAGGAGGTCCCATTTATCTATTTTTTCTTTCATTGCTCGTGCTTTGGGTGTAAAGTTTATTAAACCATTTCCTACTATAAGATCTCATAGATGCTTCCTCACATTATCTTCTAAGAGCGTTATGATCTTGGCTCTTATATGTATTTCTTTGATCCATCTTGAGCTAATTTTTGTGTAGGGTGTGAGATGGTAGGCATCTCTCATTCTTTTGGATATGACTACCGAGTTCTCCAAGCACCATTTGTTGAAGAAGTGTGCTTGTTGGCCTTGTCAAGTATCAGTTGACTGTATATGTAAAGAACTATATCAGAACTCTCAATTCAGTTCCATTGGTCAGTAAGTATATCCTTGTGTCAATACCATGCAGTTTTGACCACTGTAGCTTTGTAATATGTTTTATTTTATTTATTCATTTATTTTTTAAAGATTTTATTTATTTATTCATTTATCCCCCCCCTTGCTGCTTGTGCTCGCTGGGTCAGCTAACTACGCCGCGTGGGCAGGCTTGCCTTCACCAGGAGGCCCCGGGAACCGAACCTGGGGCCTCCCATATGGTAAACGGGAGCCCTACTGATTGAGCCACAGCCACTTCCCTGTAATATGTTTTAAAATCAGGTACTGTGATTCCTCCAATTTTGATTTTCTTTTTCAATATGTCTTTGCTGTTCTGGGCCCCTTGCCCTTCCAAATAAATTTTATAATTTTTCCAGTTCAATAAAAAATGGTGTTGTAATTTTTATTTGGATTGCATTAATTCTGTAAATCAATTTGGGTAGGACAGACATCTTAATGATGTTTAGTCTGCCAATCTATGAACAGGGAATATTCTTCCATTTATTTAGGTCTTCTTTGATTTCCTTTAACAATGTTGTGTAGATTTCTGCATACAAGTCTTTACCTCTTGAGGGAGTGGACGTGGCTCAAGCAGTTGAGTACCACTTCTCACATGGGAAGGTCCTGGGTTTGGTTCCTGTTGCCTCCTAAAAACAAAAAAGCAAACAAATAAAAAGTTCAACTCAGGGGAGCCAAAGTGGCTCAGTGGTTCAATCCCCAGCCCTGGTACCTCAAAAAAAATACAAAAAAAAAAAAAATTACAAGTCTTTACCTCTATAGTTAAGTTTATTCCTAGGTATTTGAGTCTTTTGGTTGCTATTGTAAATGGAACTTTTTTCTTGATTTCCTACTCAGATTCCTCATTTTTTGTGTATAGAAATGCTACTAATTTTTGTGTACTGATCTTATATCCTGCCACTTTACTGAATTCATTTATCAGCTCTAGAAGCTTTCTGTAGATTTCTCAGGGCTTTCTATGTATAGGATCATGTCATCTGCAAATAGTAAAAATTTTTACTTCATCCTTTCCAATTTGGATGCCTTTTATATCTTTTTCTTGTTTAAGTGCTCGAGCAAGCATTTCTAACACAATGTTAAATAAGAGCAGTGACAGAAAGGTCAGAAGAGCCATGTTTAGGGAAATCACAACTGAGTCCAACTCTGTCACATGGGTGAGCATAAATAGGGTCCACTGGCAAGGCATCAAACTACTGAGCTATCTGCCCTGAATATAGTGTCTGGATGTTTCCAGAGCCCTCACAAGACCCACTATTTGAGGTAGTATTTACTTTGGCAGTCAATGAGATCATGTTGAAACATGCATAAGCTTAACCTCTGGAATGACCTCCTGACTCACTTTGAAGTCTCTTAGCCATGTAAACTCATTTGCCTTTAACTTTTCCCCCTTTTGGTCAAGGTCTTTTTCCAGTTGCATTGCTAGTTGGTGCTTGGTAGTAATCCCTCAGTGCCAGGGAGGCTCATCCCTGGGAATCATGTCCCATGCTGTGGGCAAGGTAATGCATTTATATGCTGAGTTCAGCTTAGAGAAAGGCCACATTTCAGCAAATAGGAGGCTCTCAGGAGGTAACTCTTAGGCAAAATATAATATAATTATATTTAATACAATTATATATATAATTGTATTATTTATAATATAATTAGTACTAGGATTAATAGGTATACGTCCAAGAGACTAAAATCTTTGGACTGTCCATGAGCCAGCTGGGCTCTGAATCTCAATGAAGTTGCAACACCTACTCTACAATTCATTGAACTCACCCAGGACTACTAACAAGGAGATGATGATGGACAACAACCATCCCAAGGAACCGAGAGAGTCTACAATTGCAAGCAAGACAGTCCCATCCATCTGCCCCATGGGATTGAAGCCCCCTCTCAATTAGTGTTGAAGTGGGCATCACCATTCCAGAATCCTCAGGATTGGGGAATGAACTATGAACTAATGTAGACTTACTGTTATTCTACTATAGACTTATTGTGATTATGGCAATGAAAGAAATTATATCATTGATGTGGAGGCAGTGGCCACTGGACATTCTGACGGAAGGGAGAGGAAAAAACAAGTAAAATATTGGGGCATTTTCAGGACTTGGGAATTGTCCTGAATGACATTACAATGACAGATACAGGCCTTTACATAATTGCCATAACCTACAAAAATGTGCGGGAGAGAGTGTAAACAACAATATAAACTATAATCCATGCTTAGTGGCAATGCTCCAAAATGTTTTCATCAATTGTAACAAATGTACCACACTAATGAAGGATGTTGTTAATGTGGGAAAATGTGGGAGGTGTAGGAAGTGGGACATATGGGAATCCCCTATATTTTTATGTAACATTTATGTAAACTAAATATCTTTTTTTTTTTAAATAAATATATATATTAAATAAATAAATAAATAAATAAGAGCTGTGACACTGGGCAGACTTGTCTTGTTCCAGACCTTAGAGGGAAAGCTTTTAGAATTTCACCATTGAATATGATGTTAGCTGTTGGTTTTTCATATATACCCTTTACCATGTTGAGGAAGTTTCCTTCTATTCCTATCTTTTGAAATGTTTTTATCAGTAAAAAGTGCTGTAGTTTCTTGAATGCTTTTTCTGCATCAATAGAGATGATCATGGGATTTTTCTCATTCTATCTGTTAATGTGATGTATTACATTGATTGATTGATTTTCTTATATTGAAGGATCCCTGCATACCAGGGTTGAAACCCACTTGGTCATGGTGTATACTTCGTTTGATGTGTTGTTGAATATGACTAGCAAGCATTTTATTGAGGATTTTATTATCCGGGTTCATCAAAGAGATTGGTCTGTAGTTTTCCTTTCTTGTGGTGTCTTTGGCTTTGGGATTAGGGTGATGATGGCATCATAGAATGAGTTAGGCACTGTTCCCTCTACTTCTATTTTTTGGAAGAGTTTAAGCAGGATTGGTGTTAGTTCTTTCTGTAATGTTTGGTAGAATTCATCTGTGAAGCCATATGGTCCTGGGCTCTTCTATGTTGGGAGGTTTTTGATGACTAATTCAATCTCGTTACTTGTGATTGGTCTGTTGAGTTCATTGATTTCTTCCTCACCAATGTACGCTGCTTGTGTGGTTCTAGAAATTTGTCCATTTCCTCTTATTTACCCAAATTGTTGGCATAAAGTTTTTCAAAGTATCCTCTTATGATAGTCTTTATTTCTGTGGGATCAGTGGTGATACCCCCTTCCTTGTTTCTTATTTTATTTATTTGCATCTTCTCTCTTTTTTCCTTTATTAGTTTAGCTAAGGATTTGTCAATTTTATTAATGTTCTCAAAGAACTACCTTTTAGTTTTGTTAATTTTTTCTTGTGCTTTCTTATTTTCAATTTCATTTAGCTCTGCTCTAATTTTTCTTGTTTCCTTCTTTCTACTTGCTTTGGAATTAGTTTGTTGTTCTTTTTCTAATTCCTACAGGTGTGCTGTTAGGACTTTGATTTTAGCTCTTTCTTCTTTTTTAATATAGGTATTTATGACTATAAATTTCCCTCTCAGCACTGCTTTTGCTGCATCACATATGCTTTGGTATGTTATGTTGTCATTTTCTTTCATTTCAAGGTAGTTACTGATTTCTTTTGCAATTTCCTCCTTGACCCACTGATAGTCTAAGAGCGTGTTGTTTAACTTCCATATCTTTATGCCTAATCTGGTTCTCTGTTCCCTACTGATTTCCAGCTTCATTCTATTCTGGTTAGAGAAATTACTTTGTATAAGTTCAATCTTTCTGAATTCATTGAGAGTTGTTCTATGGCCTAGCATGTGGTCTTTCCTGGAGAATGATCCATATGCGCTCGAGAAGAATGTATATCCTGCTGTATTGGGGTGTAATGTTCTGTATATGTCTATTAAGTCTAGATCTTCTAATGTATTATTCAAAGTCTCTATTTCTTTATTGATCCTCTGCTAAGATGTTCTGTGCTAATGGTGATAATGGTATATTAAAGTCCCCCACTATAATTGCAGAGGCATCTATTTCTCCACTTAGTTTTTCCAATGTTTGTCTCATGTATTTTTTAAATATTTTATTTTATTTTTTAAACAATTTATTGAAATATATCATCATACATGAACATACATAAACTATAAGTGTTCAGTAAACATCGTGAACTTACAAAACAAACATGCATAACATCATACAGGACTCCCACACATCACCCTCCACACACAAACACCCTGCATTGTTGTGAAACATTTGTTAACAAATCATGAAAGAGAATCGTCAAAGTATTACTACCAACTATAGTCCGTATCTTCCTCCCCTATACATTTTTTTAAGGATTTATTTATTTCCTTTTCCTTTTATCCATTTTTACCCCCCCTCCCATTTTTGCTATTTTTGTGTCCATTCACTGGGCGACTCTGTGTCCATTTCCTGCCCTCTCTTCTCATCCTTCTCCTCCTGTCTTCACTGGGATTCGATTCTTGGAACCTCCAATGTGGGAGAGAGGCATCCTACCACCTGTGCCACCTTAGTTCCTGGTTTTTTGGTGCATCTCGTCTTGGCTCTCCCTTCTGTCATTCTCCTGTTACGTCATCATCTTTCTGCATGGCTCACGGGGACTGATAGTGCACCCACGCATAGGGCCTGGCGGCTCACCTGCACACAGGTTTGATGGCTCACCCACTTACAAGGCCTGGCAGCACACCCACACACGGGGCCTGATGGCCCACGTGCCTTCTATATTTTCCTTTTTTTAAATTTTTACCAGGAGGTCCCAGGGATCGAACCCGGGTCCCTCCATATGGGAGATGGATACCCAGCCACCCAAGCCACATTTGTCTCCCTGCTAAATCTCTTAAGGTTGACCAAAGATACACAAAGTTACAGTCTTTTCCCATACAGGATGGTCATATAATAAATCAGGCTTAGTTTATCACCAGCATTACAAAAACCAGACCTAGGGAGAAAAACTAGGTCTTGGGACACATGCATGGTATCTAATATAGCGAATGTTTAGCCTACCCTGATTATCACAAAATCAGGAGAATGAGAATATTTGCATTACCTCTTGTATTTTTAGGTGCCCTGGTTAGGTGCATAAATGTTTATGGTTGTTCTTTCTTCTTGATAGATTACCCTTTTCATTAATATATAGTGCCCTTCTTTGTCTCTTACAATAATTTTGCATTTAAAGTCTATTTTGTCCCATATTAGTGTAGCTACTCCCACCCTTTCTTGCTTATTGTTTCCATGTAAAATTGTTTTTGAACCTTTCACTTTCAACCTCCTCGCATCCCTGGATCTAAGGTGAGTTTCTTAGAGACAGAATATAGATGGGTCATATTTCCTTATCCATTCTGCCAATCTGTGTCTCTAGATTGGAACGTTGAATCCATTAACATTCCATGTTATTACTGTCAAGGCATTACTTACATTAGCCCTATTTTCTTTAGGCTTATGTATGCCATATATTGCTTTTATTTCTCTTTTTATCTCTTTATTTATTCTTATACTCTCCTCCAACTCTCTCTCTCCTGATTTGTCCTTTTAACCTCCAGAATTACATTTTGTATTTCTTGAAGGTCAGGTTTCTTGTTGACAAACTCTCTTAATTTCTGTTTATCTGTGCATATTTTGAACTCTCCCTCATTTTTAATGCCAGCTTTGCTAGATACAGAATTCTTGGCTGACACTTTTCCTCTTTTAGCATCTTAACTATGTCATATCTCTGCCTTCTTGCCTCCATGGTTTCAGATGAGAAATCAGCACTTAATCTTATCAAGCTTCCCTTGTATGTGATGGATCTCTTTTGTCTTGCTGCTTTCAGTATTCTCTCTTTGTCTTGAGCATTGGACAATTTGATAAGTATATGTCTTGGGTTAGGCCTGTTAGGATTTATAATGTTTGGGGTGTGCTGTGCTTCCTGGACATGTATATGCATGTCCCTCAAAAGAGCTGGGAAATTTACAGCCATTATTACCTCCACCATTTCATCTGCCCCCTTTCCCTTCTTTTCTCCCTCTGAGATGCTTATAATGCATATGATTGTGTGATTTGTGTTGTCATGTAAATCCCTAAGTCACTGCTGGATTTTTTCTGTCTTTTTATCTATCTATTCTACTATCTGTCTGATTTCAGATGTACTGTCTTCCATATCGCTGATTCTTTCCTTTCCCTGTTCAAATCTGCTGTTATGAGCTTCCAGTGTATTTTTTATTTCTTGCATTGTGCCATTCATCACCGTCATATCTGTTATCTTTTTATGTATGTTTACAATTTCTTCAGTGTGCTCTCCCAGTGTCTTCTTAATATCCTTAATCTCTTCCTTCACTTCATTAAGTTGATTCATGATATTTGTTTGGACATCTCTGATTAGTTGTTCCACATTCTACATCTCCTCCTGTTTTTTAGTTTGTTCATTAGACTGGCCCATGTCTTCCTGTTTTTTAGTATGGCATGTAATTTTTTGTAAGTGTCTAGACATTTGTTTATCTTGATGGGCTTATTCGGTTGGTTAGTTTCTCTTTCTACTCTAGGTTTTTATTTTGTTTTTCTTTGTGTGTGGTAAGGTTCCTTTTTGATACTTGTTTCCTCTTATTATATATCCTTGCAGTTGTCTGTGTTCCCTTGAAAAGAAATATTAGGACCAGAGGAAAGGAAAGAGATAAGAAGAGAAAAAGAATACTAGTAATAATAATTTAAAAAGTTAGAAGAGGAACCATACAAGAGCTAGGAAACTAAATAAGTAATACATGTAAAAAAAATCCTAAAAATACAAAGGAGTAAGAAATAAAAAAGGTGGAATAGAAAAAATGAAACAAGAAAAAAATAGAGAAAAAAAATAGAATGAATTAAAGGTCATACAGATAAGAAGAAAATAAAAGGGGGAAAAAAGGGAAAGAGAGAAAAAGAAAAATGAAACCCAAACAAGAAGAGATGGAATGAAAGAAAAGCAACAGAAATCAGAAGACAGAAAAATGAAGGAAAGAAAAGAAATAAAGTAGGTTGAAAAAATAAGTAAAAGAAGGAAAAAAAGGAAACAAAGAAAGGGAAAAGACAACAAACAAGAAAAAAAAAAAAAAAAAAAAACCAGCCTTCCCTCTTAGGCCTCTACAGACCTTCTGAGGCTGCAGGTGCACATCTGTTAAATTACCCTGCAACCTGCCCTCCGCTGTACCTTATTTTAGCGAATAATATGAAGGAAAAAAAAAAAAAAGAAGTGATAAAAATTTAGAAATAACAGACACCAAAAAAAGTGAAAACAAAACAACAGAATCTCAGTCTATACGTTTCCTATCATAAGGTGCTAGCTGTGTACCTTATAACTCGGTGGATCACTCCCTGGATCCCTTCTCTTAGAAGGTACCAGGACTTAAACCAGGGACCTTCTACATGCAAGGCAGATATTCCTCCATTGAGCTCCACTGGCTGTACAAGTTAAGTAAGCTTCTGAAAGCTTATATGGCTCTTCCTGTCCCTGTTTCCCTCAGGCGAGTCAGACGAACAGTTTTCTGGGGCTGGGCTACTTAGATTCCTGTCTCTTCCCCCTCCCTGACCTAGTTTCTCTCTCCCAGGGCAGCTGTGTGTGACACCTGCCTGAGCAGATTCCCCCTCTCCTCTCCCTGGGGCTATCTCAGTGCTGGCTGGGGTCCTCCCTGAGATTCAAAGGGGGCTCAAGTGACCAAACCCATTAAAAAGAAACCATTCTCCACCCTCCACCAGATCCCTCTTCCTCCCAGGGAGCGCTCCCTCCCACTCAGCTGGCTGGTGAGAGCCAGGGTTTCCATGGAGGCTATTTACCTTGAGGGTGGGGTTTACACATCCACCACTTCCAGCCACAGGGGCAAGCAACCCACAGTTTACCCTTGGCCTCTTTGTCTCTTTGTCCCGCTCTCCTGGATGATGCTCTGCTGCCTCCTGTTCTGTAGATTCCCAAAAACAGCTCCCTCAGGTAGGTTTTTGCCCTTTCTCCGCTGTTTTTTGTGAGAGAGCTGAGCAACGCCTATCTACACTGATGCCATTTTCCCGGAAGCCTCCGAAATACAGTGTTGAATCAGAAAATATCCTTGTTCTCCCAGTTCTTGTGGAGCCTATAATTTAGTGAATGGACATAGACATTAAACCCATAGACAAATAAATACCTCGGGTATTTTCAGAAGATGAAGAGTAAAGAGTGACTTAGTGAGTGATTGGGTATTTTAGCTATGGTGGTCAGGGAAGGCCTTTTTTAAAATCAATTTTATTGATACATATTAATAAAGCATACAATTCATCCAAAGTGTACAAATAAATAATCAAATAGTTGTGCATTCATCACTTCAATCATTATTAGAGCATTTTCATTCTAATAATAAGAATAAACTGAAAAACAGACAAAAATAGGGAAGGCATTTTGAGGAGGTAACATTTGAGCTGAGATCTGATTAAAAGAGTCTTTGTAGTTGTAGCTGTCAGTTTCTGCCAGCTAGAGACTTACCCATTTGTCAGAACTGTAGCTCTTTAGCCTCCATTGTCAGCCTTATCCAGCCCCCATCAAGCCTGAAAACATATCAGGAGTTTCTTCCCACTGATGGCTGAAGTTCAGAATTAGCCTGCTGCCCTAAACGCATGATCTGATGTATCTGAGGTAAGTCCTAATCTGAAGAACTGGACATCATTCATTTGACACATATTTATGGAATACATACCTGTGTCGAGAATTATTCTAGGCATAGGCATACAGCAGTGAATAAGGCAAAGGTTCCCTACTTTCATATAGCTTCTCATAGCTTCCATGGCAGTTGCTGTTTTGATTTCTACTTCCCTCACCAGCCTAGACCTTTCTTAGTCTCTGTCTCAAGGTTAAGACCAAGCCTTGGGCTTAAATCCTCTTCAAACCAGATTGACTTCCAGGATCCGGAAACATCCATCCAAATTTCTGTGATTACTGCCACTACGCAAAATGCTGCTCCTGGGTCCTAGACTCCCTCTCAAAACCAATGCAAATCATACTTGAATTAGCCAAACCCCTTGAACCCTGTAACTCGGACTTTTAGTCATCTCCCTTCTTCATGTTAAGATCTATTGCTGAGAAAGGCTCCCTTCTCTCCATAGTTGCCTGTCAGTCTGGTCTGTCCTCTCTCTCTGTCAAAGTAAGATGTCTGTTGCTGTGACTATGACACTGACTGTCAGAACAGCTTCTAGATTGCTTGCTCATTACTTTATGATCAAAGCTAAATGAAAACAAGCAAGATAGAGTCAGCAGTGCCTGCATCGGCAACCTCTCTCCAATGAAAGGTTCTTTCTAATCAAGAAGAGGTTGCTCTGGCAACCAGACTTCTCACTTCTAACTTACTCTAATCCCACTCTTATCAATTTCTCTTACAATTGAATGAGTTTTCTTTTTTCAGACATGTTTCTCCACCACTTTAAAAATCTACGCAGGCCTCTGTGGCACCAATTAGCTTTTTCTTAAAAGGAACAAATTCTTTCTCTTTCTGAATGCTTTCCAAGAATTATTTCAGTGCTTAATTACATGCCAGGCAGTATGCTCAACTCTGGTGGGAGATATGAAGATGAAAATATAGCTAAGGTGTAAGAGAAAAAACACTGAATTTGGAGTCAGAATATCTTTAAAAATAATTTTTAAAATTTGTATAATAGAAGTCATAAAACTCATGTCTAAAGCTAACACATCATAGAGAAGCATTAAGTGAAAAATAAGAGTACTCACCTTTCATTCCTATTTCTCACATATAAGTAGTATGTTTTCTTGTGTTCCATTAGGTAATTTTCTTTACATGTATGAGCATACATGTCTTTTTTGTTTATTCCACATAAATGAGATCAATACTATACATATTATTCAGCTCTTTAACTTTTTGCTTAATATTTATCGAAAATTTTCCATATCATCACATATATATATCACTTTGTCTTTTAATGGTTGTATAGTATTCTTTTATAGGAATGTGCTACATTTAAGCAGTCCCCTACTGCTGACTAATTTATAATGTTTGCATTTTATTCTATTACAATGAATTCACCATAAAACATCTTGGCACACATATTTTGGTAAACGTCCTAGTATTTGTGTTGGATAAAATCCTAGACATGAATCTGTTGGGTTATAGGTAAGCACATTTAAAATTTTGAATGTATATTGCCAAAATCCTCTCCAAAAGAGTTGAACCAAGTTACTGTCTTGACAACAGTATATGAGAGTGACTTTCCCAAGAAAATTTGGTTTTAAATCCTATTACTTTCTTAAACATGTTTCCTAGCTGCCAAAACAAATACCATGCACTGGGCTGGTTTAAACAATGGGAATTTATTGGCTCATGGTTTTGAGGCTAAGAGAAGTCCAAAATCAACGCAGGAGCAAGGTGATGCTTCCTTCCAGAAGACTGTGGCATTCTGGGGCTACTTGCCAGCAATTCTTGTTCATTGGTTTTTCTGTCACATAACGGCCTCTCCTTACTTCTCCTTTCTCTTCCAGGTTCTGTTGACTTCCAGCTTCTGGCTGCATCCTTTGTGACCTTCCCTATAAGGCATTCAGTAATACAATAAAGACATCTTGATTCAGTGGGGCCACACCTTAACTGAAGTAACTTCATCCAAAATATACTATTTACAGGAGTTTATAACTACAGGAATGGATTAAGTTAAGAGTGTGTTATTCTGGGGTATATAACTCCAAGCCACCATATTATATAAAATGAAACACACAAAGAATAAAGAATTCTGAAAAATGGAAATACCATCAGTGAGACAAGGAACAACTTCAGCACTGTAATACACTTGTAATGGGAGTCCCTGAAGGGCGCAAGCAAAAAATATTTGGAGAAATAATGACCAAAATTTTCCAAATTTGATGAAAACTATAAATCCACAGATCCAAAATGCTCAACAAATCTCAAGAAATGAAGAAAAGCACATCATAATAAAATTGCTCAAAACCACCAATGAAGAGGAAACATTAAAAGGAACTAGATGAAAAAATAAACACATTTTATACAGAGGAAAATGTTAAAATGTTAACACATTTTAAGCCAGAGGAAAAAGGGAACAAAGAATGAGAGCAGACTTCTCATCATAAAAATGTAAGCAGTAGAACAAGGGAGAAATATAGTTAAAGCACTGAAAGAAAACAAAAAACTCTCAATCTGGAAATCTTTATCCAAAGAAAATATATTTTAAAAATGAAGGTGAGAAGAGTTCCAGGAAGATATGGCATTGGAGTAGGCAGGCAGGGCTCAACTCTCTCACAAAAACAACAAAGGGCTCAAAGCTGTCTGAGGGATTGCTTTGGGGGTCAGCACACCAGGACAGGGCTGCACAACATCCAGGAGGGCAAGAGACAGAGAGACAAAGAACCTGATACAGCAAATGTGAGTTACTAAACCCCTGCAGCAGCCGGGAAGGGGTCCCCTCCCCCATCCTCAAGACATTAAGCCTGGATAAAACCCCTGGCTCAATGGAGCCAACTGAGAGAGAAACAAACACCTACTTTCCTGTCAGTTGTTTCTAGAGAAGAGGGAGGGTGAGTTGGAAGGCTTCTCTTCAGTGAATTTGGCCAGCAGAGGCTGCTTTGAATCTCGGGTCTGGCCAGACCAGAAACATCGGAAAGCACAGGATGAAAGAAACACCTCTGTGGAAAGGCTCATGGAGAAGCGCCATCTGCTGGCCGACAAAGAAATTGCGAGGAAAAAACCTCCATTTAGGTCTCTATTTATCCCACCCCTGGGAGAAAATCTGTGCCCCATTAGTGAGTCCCTGGTCTGATTTTGATAACTTAAGCTGGTCAATTTTATTTTATTTTTTTAAAACATTTATTTTATTTATTTATTTATTTATTTCTCCCCAACCCCTCATTGTTTGCACTTGTCGTGTGCTGTGTCTTTAGGAGGCACAAGAAACTGAACCCAGGACCTCCGATGTGGGAGAGAGGCAACTAATCGCTTGAGCCATCTCTGTTCCCTGCTCTGTTGTGTCTCTCATTATGTTTTTTCTTCTTGTGTCTCTTGTTGCATCATCTTGTTGCATCAGCTTGCTGCACCTGCTTGTTGCATCAGCTCACTGTCTTGCTTGTTTTCTTTAGGAGGCACTGGGAACTTCTGCTCCCTGCTTTGTTGTGCTTCTCATTATGTTTTTCTTATTATGTCTCTTGTTGCATCATCTTGTTGTGTCAGCTTACTGCGCCTGCCCATCACACCAGCTTGCTGTCTTCTTTAAGAGGCAGTGGAAACTGAACCCCAGACTTCCCATGTGGTAGGTGGGACTTCAGTCAACTGAGCCACATCTGCTTCCCAAGCTGGTCAATTTTAAAGGCTTAGAATAAGTTGAATAAAAAATCAAAGAACAGCTGTGGGGGGAAAAAAAGACTAGGCAAGAGAAATAGACCATCAGAGTAAATTCGCCAACATATTCAGATACCTAGACATCAGCAAAAAAAAATTACAAGTCAAACTAGGAAACAGGAAAACATGGCCCAGCTAAAGGAACGAACAAAATACCATGATGAGGTACAGGATTTAAGAAAACTAATCAGTGATAATCACACAACTCTCTTAAATCAACTCAAAGAATTGAAGGAAAATATGACTAAAGAGATAAAGGATATTAAGAAGACAATGGATGAGCATAAAGAACAATTTGAAAGACACCAAGAGCTGATTCCTCATCAGAAACCATGGAGGCAAGAAGAAAGTGGTATGATATATGTAAGGTACTGAAAGAAAAAAACTGCCAGCCAAGAATTCTGTATCCAGAAAAACTGTCCTTCAAAAATGAGGATGACTTTAAAGTCTTCACAGACAAACAAAAACTCAGAAAGAATGTTACCAAAAGACCAGAATTACAAGAGATACTAAAGGGAGTCCTGCAGCCTGAAAGGAAAAAACAAGGGTGGGAGACTTGGAGAAGAGTGTAGAAATGAAGATTATTGAGAAAGATAAATTAAAGGATGAAAAAGACGGACAATAATAGGATATGACAACAGAAAGGCAAAGGACAAAATGGATGAAGATGCAATGCCTTTACAGTAATAATATTGAATGTTAATGACTTGAACTCCCCAAACAAATGACATAGACTGATAGAATGGACAAAAAAATGAGCCATCTATATGTTGTCTACAAGAGGCTCACCTTAGACATAAGGACACAAACAGGTTGAAAATGAAAGGTTGGAAACAATATTCCGTGAAAATAGTAACCAAAAAAGAACTGGAGTAGTGATAACTAGTATTGGAAAAAATAGATTTTAAATGCAAAATTGTTATAAGGGAAGAAAATGGTCATTATACATTAATAAAAAGGGCAATTCACCAAAAAAAAAATAACTACAATAAATATTTATGCACTTAACCTGGTTGCCCCAAAATACATGAGGCACACACTGGCAAAACTGACAGGATAAATAGATGTCTCTACAATAATTGTTGGAGACTTCAATACATCACTCTCAGTATTGGATAGAACATCTGGAGAGAGGATAAATCAAGGACTTAAATATAAAAACAACAACCATAAAACTCCTAGAAGAAAAAGTAGGAAAACATCTTCAAGATCTTGTGGTAGGTGGTAGTTTCATAAGCCCTATGCCCAAAGCACAAGCAACAAAAGAAAAAAATAGATAAATGAGATGTCCTCAAAATTAAACACTTTTGCATCTCAAAGGACTTTGTCTAAAGGGTGAAAAGACAGTCGACTCAATGGGAGAAAATATTTGGTAATCACATATCTAATAAGGGTTTAATATTCATGATCTATAAGGAGATCATACAACTCAACAATAAAAAGACAAAATATCCAATCAAAAAATGGGCAAAAGGCTTGAAAAGACAACTGTCAAAAGAAGAAATACAAATGGCGAAGAAACACATAAAAAATGTTCAACATCACTAGCTATTAGGGAAATGCAAATCAAAACTACAATGAGATATCATTTCACACCTATTAGACTGGCCGCATTTAAAATGTCAGAAAACTGTAAATGTTGGAGAGGATGTGGAGAGATAGAAACACTTATCTGCTGTTGGTGGAAATGTAGAATGGTACAGCCACTGTGGAGGACTGCTTGGCAGTTCCTAATGAAGTTGAATATAGACTTGCAATGGGACCCGGCAATACCATTGCTAGGTATATACCCAAAAGAACTGAGAGCAGTGACACGAATAGATATCTGAAAACTGATGTTCATAGCAGCGTTATTCACGATAACCAAAAGTTGGAAACAACCCAGGTGTCCATCAACTGATGAATGGATATACATATTATGGAGTGTACACATGATGGAATATTATGCAGCAGTAAGAAGAAATGAAGTTGTGAAGCATATGACAACATGGATGAACCTGGAGGACATTATGTTGAGTGAAGCAAGCCAGACATAAAAGGACAAATACTGTATGATCGCCCTATTATGAACTAAATACATGATGTGAAATATGAATATGGGTAGAATTCTACCAATCATCCAAATAATCCAATCTGGATTAGTTGGGCCACACTTTAATTGAAGTAACATCTTGGAGAGATTTATTTATAATGTGTCCACCCACCAGAATGCAGACTAAGACCAATAATATGTCCAAACCGGGGCATGCAATTCAACCCACCACACCCTCCTCAGTGTGGTCAACTGCTCACTCCTGGATCATTTCCCCTTCCTCCTTGAAGAATTTAGCACCTGGCTCACTGTCACTCTCCTCAACACTATTCCTTTCATAATTCTTGGCTATTTCAGTATCCACATAGATGATCTTTCCATTAGGTTGACCTCTCATTTCTTGACTTTCTCTCCTTTAATTATCTTGTCCTCCACCCTAGTTTGGCCAGTAACCCACATGGTCATATCATTGAACTTATCATTACTAAAAAATGCTATTTCTCTTTTAATAAATTTCAAGCATCCCACTCTTCAACTGCCACCTCCTTTTTCTAACTCATTCCTTAACTTCACGCACTTAACAATACTTCAGCCTCATTCATTGAACCTACTACTCCCACTCCCCTTCATATCCTCACTTCTCTCCATACCCAGCTTAAATTCCATTTTCAATCATTATATTAATTCCTCTGCATGTGCTCTCAATTCCCTTGCCTCTCATTAGGGAAAACATATGACTGGTCTCATTTTACATTCACTAACAGCATTAGGCTATAGTTTTCTTTCAGCATAGATTGCCTTTCCATGTAGTGTTTTCGTCTGGCTTTGGTATAAAAGAACACAGGCCTCCTAAAATGAGAAGCATTTTTTCTTATTCTATTTTTAGAAGGAATTATGTATCAGCGGTGTTGCTTCTTCCTTGAAAGTTTGGTAAAATTCATCAGTGAAACATCTGGACCTGGAAGGTTTTTAACTGCAAAGTAAATCTCTTAAGCATATATTAGACTAAATAGGTTATCTATTTCTTTTTTAGTGAGTTTTGGTAATTTGTATTTGTTAAGGAGTTGGTCCAGTTCACCTAAGGTATCAAAATTCATGACAAAAAGTTGTTTTGTACTATTCCCTCATTACATATTTTTGTATTCAAATAATATATGCATTTAATATTCTGTAAACATCAACATAAAAGTTAAATGTGTTTAATTAATGGAAAATTTTGTTGTAAAGGACTTCTCTGCTATCACTTTTTCTCTTTCCTAAGAATTTCTTAACATTTTTGAAATTATTTTTTTAAATACTTTAGATTACATAAATATTACATAAAAATATAGGGGATTCCCATTTGCCCCACTCCCTTCCCCTCCCACACTTTCCCACATTAGCAACATTCTTCAATAGTGTAGGACATTTTTCACAATTGATGAACACATGTTGGAGCATAGCCACTAACCCCAGATTATAGTTTATATTATGTTTTTTGTTTTGTTTTGTTTTTTTTAAAGATTTTATTTAATTATTCATTTATCCCCCCCTTGCTGCTTGTGCTCGCTGGGTCAGCTAACCACGCCGTGCGGGTGGGCTTGCCTTCACCAGGAGGCCCCAGGAACCGAACCCGGGGCCTCCCATATGGTAAACGGGAGCCCTACTGATTGAGTCACAGCCACTTCCCTATATTATGTTTTATACTTTGTCCCACACAAGTTTGTAAGTTTGTATGACAAAATATATAATGACCATTATTGCAGTGTCATTCAGGACAATTCCAATGTCTAGAAAATGCCCACATATTCCACCTGTTTTTCCCTCTGCCTCCCCTCAGAACTTCTGGTGGCCACTGCCTCCACATCAATGATAAAAGTTCTTCCATTGCTAGAATAACTATAAGTCTATAGTAGAATAACAGTAAGTCTACTCTATCCATCATTCATTCCCCAATCCTGAGGATTCTGTGACGGTAATGCCCACTCCACCTCTAATTCAGAGGAGGCTTACATCCCATGGGGCAGATGTATGGGGCTCTCTTGCTCACAGTTGCAGATACTCTGTTCCTTGGGATGGTCATTGTCCATAATCTCCTTGTTAATTGTCCTGGCTGAGTCCAATTAACTGGAGAGTAGGTGTTGCAACTCTGTTGAGATTCAGGGCCCAACTGGCACATGGACAGCCCAAAGATTTAAGTCTCTCAGACATACACCTGTCATCTCTAGTACTAACTATAGGTTCAAATAGAAGAGACAGAAGAGCCATGTGTAAGGAAACCACAAATGAGTCCAACTCTGTCACACTGGGGAGCATAAATTCCAAAGTAGGGCCCACTGGCAGGGTGCCAAACTCCTGAGCTGTCTGCCCTGCCTATAGAGTCTGGATGTCTCTAGAGCCCTTAGGAGCCCTGCAATTTGAAGCAATATTTACTGTGGCAGGCAATGAGATCCTGCTGAGAATTACATAAGTGTAACCTCTGGAATGACCTCCTGACTCACTTTGAAATCTCTTAGCAATAAAAACTCATTTGAACTTACCCTTTCCCCCCTTTGGACAAGGTATTTTTCCAGGTGCATTGCTAATTGGTGCTTGGTAATAATCCTTTCATGCCAGGGATGCTCATCCCTGGGAGTCATGTCCCATGCTGGGGGAAGAAAACACACTTATATGCTGAGTTTGGCTTAGAGAGAGACCATATTTCACCTGTTTTTTCCTCTCCCTCCTGTCAGAATGTCCAGTGGCCACTGCCTCCACATCAATGATATAATTTCTTCCATTGCCAGAATCACAATAAGTCTATAGCAGAATAACAGTAAATCTACATTAGTTCATAGTTCATTCCCCAAATCCTGAGGATTCTGGAATGGTGAGGCCCACTTCACCACTAATTGAGAGGGCGCTTCGATCCCACGGGGCAGATGGATGGGACTATCTTGCTTGCAGTTGCAGACTCTCTCTGTTCCTTAGGATGGTCATTGTCCATCATCATCTCCTTGTTAGTTGTCCTGGGTGAGTCCAATGAGATGTAGAGTAGATGTTGCAACTCCACTGAGGTTCCAGGCCCAGGTGGCCCATGGACAGCCCAAAGACCTGAGTCACTTGGATGTATGCCTACAAACTCCAGCACCAAGTATAGTTTTAAATATAAGGGACATTTAAAAGAGAAGGCATTTATTGCTATGAATTTCCCTCTCAGTACAGCTTTTGCTGCATCCCATAGATTTTGATACGTTGTACTGTCATTTTCATTTGTTTCAAGGTAGTTACTGATTTCTTTTGTAATTTCCTCCTTGGATCACAGATTGTCTAAGAGTGTGCTGTTTAACTTCCATATCTTTGTGCCTAATCTGGTTCTCTGTCCCTTACTGATTTCCAGCTTCATTCCATTGTGGCAAGAAAAATTACTTGTATGATTTCAATCTTTCTGAATTCATTGAGAGTTGTTCTGTGGCCTACCATATGGTCTGTCCTGGAGAATGATCCATGTGCACTTGAGAAGAATGTATATCCTGCTATATTTGTATGTAATGTTCTGTATATATCTATTAGGTCCAGATATTTTAATGTATTATTCAAGGTCTCTGTTTCTTTTTGATCCTCTGTCAAGATGTTCTATCTAATGGTGATAATGGTATATTAAAGTCCCCCACTATAATTGTAGAGGCATCTATTTCTCCACTTAGTTTTTCCAATGTTTGCCTCATGTATTTTGAGGCACTCTGGTTAGGTGCATAAATATTTATGATTTCTCTTTCTTCTAGATAGATTACCCCATTTATTAATATACAGTGACCTTTATTTGTCTCCTACAATATTTTTGCAGAAAAAGTCTACTTTGTCCTATATTAGTGTAGCTGATCCTGCCCATTTTTGTTTATTATTTGCATGTAAAATCATTTTCTAACCATTCACTTTCAGCCTCCTTACATCTCTGGGTCTAAGGTGAGTTTCTTGTAGACAGCATATAGATGGGTCATATTTCCTTTTCCATTCAGCCAATCTGTGTCTTGATTGGAGAGTTTAATTCATTAACATTCCATTTTACTACTGTCAAGGAATTACATTAGCCATATTTTCTTTAGGCTTATGTATGCCATATGTTGCTTTTATTTCTCTTTTTATCTCTTTATTTATTCTTATACTCTCCTCCAACTCTCTCTCCTGATTTGTCCTTTTAACCTCCAGAATTACATTTTATATTTCTTGAAGGTCAGGTTTCTTGTTGACAAACTCTCTTAATTTCTGTTTATCTGTGCATATTTTGAACTCTCCCTCATTTTTTAATGCCAGCTTTGCTGGATACAGAATTCTTGGCTGACACTTTTCTTCTTTTAGCATCTTAACTATGTTATATCTCTGCCTTCTTGCCCCCATGGTTTCAGATGGGAAATTAGCACTTAATCTTATCGAACTTCCCTTGTATGTGATGGATCTCTTTTGCCTTGCTGCTTTCAGTATTCTCTCTTTGTCTTGAGCATTGAACAATTTGATAAGTATATGTCTTGAGGTAGGCCTGTTAGGAATTATGATGTTTATGGTGTGCTGTGCTTCCTGGATATATACATCCATGTCCCTCAAAAGAGCTGGGAAATTTACAGCCATTATTTCCTCCAACACCCTGTCTGCCCCCTTTCCCTTCTCTTCTCCCTCTGGGATGCCTATAATGCATATGATTGTGCAATTCGTGTTGTCATTCAAATCCCTAAGTCCCTGTTGGATTTTTCTATCTTTTTATATATATTTTACTATCTGTCTGATTTCAGATGTACTGTCTTCCACATCATTGATTCTTTCCTCTGCCTGTTCAAATCTGGTGTTATGTGCTTCCAATGTATTTTTGATTTCTTGTATTGTGCCATTCATCACCATCATATCTGTTATCTTTTTATGTATGTTTACAATTTTTTCAGTGTTCTCTCAATGTCTTCTTAATATCCTTAATCTCTTCCTTCACTTCCTTAAGTTGATATTTGTTTGGACATCTCTGATTAGTTGCTCCACATTCTGCATCTCCTTCTGTTTTTTAGTTTGTTCGTTAGACTGGCCCATGTCTTCCTGTTTCATAGTATTGCTTGTAATTTTTTGTTGGTGTCTAGGCATCTGTTTATCTTGATGTGCTTATTTGGTTGGTTAGCATCTCTTTCTACTCTAGGGTTTTATTTTATTGTTGTGTGTGTGGTAAGGTTTCACTTTGACCCTTTGTTCCTCTTATTCTATTTCCTTGCTGTTTTCTGTGTTCCTTGAGAAAAAATTAGAACCAGAGAAAAGGAAAGAGATAAAAAGAGAAAAAGAATAATAGTAATAATAATATAAAAAGGTAGAAGAGCAACCATATAAGACCCAGGAAAATAAATAAGTAACACAACTAAGAAATCATAAGAAGTACAAAGTACTAAGAAATTAAAAAGTGGAATAGAAAAAATGAAACAAGAAACAAAATAGAGAAAAATATATAGAATGAATGAAAAGGCCAGAATGATGAGAAGAGAGGTGGGAAAAAAAAAGAAAAAAAGAAAGAGAGAAATAAAAACAAAAAAAATTGAAGACCAAAGAAAAAGAGGAAGAATGAAAGAAAAACAACAGAAAACAGAAGATAGAAAAATGAGGGAAGGGAAGCGGCTGTGGCTCAATCAGTAGGGCTCCCGTTTACCATATGGGAGGCCCCGGGTTCGGTTCCCGGGGCCTCCTGGTGGGGGCAGGCGCGCCCGCGCGGCGTGGTTAGCTGACCCAGCGAGCACAAGCAGCAAGGGGGGGATAAATGAATAAATAAATAATAATCTTTAAAAAAAAAAAAAAGAAAGAAAAATGAGGGAAGAAAAGTAATAAAGTAGGTAGAAAAAATATGTTTAAAAAAAAAAAGAAACAAAGAAAGGGGATGCACAACAACAAGAAACAAAACAGCAGCAACCAAAAAAAAAAAACAACCAAGGAAAACAGCCTTCACTCTTAGGCCCTTAAGGATCTTCTCAGGCTGCCAGTGTTCATCAATCAATCACCATGCAGCCTTCCTCTGCAGGTGATATCCTGGGTTTTAGCAAGTAAAATAAGGGGGGTGGGGGAGGAACCTTTAAAAATTAAAAAATAACAGATACAAGAAAACCTAAAACACAAAAAAGTCTATATGCTCCCTGTCGTAAGGTATCAGCTGTGTGATGGTTAGGTTAATGTGTCAACTCGGCCAGGTAATTGTGTCCAGGCTTTTGTTCCAGCAAGAACTGGGCTAATTGTAATACAAGAGCATTTATGGACTTCAATCACCAGTGAGTTTACTGCGTGGATGGCTGATTACATCTGCATCAATCAGGGAGATTACATCATCAATGGGTGATGCTTTTATCCAATCAGTTGAATGACTTAAAAGGGGAAGTGATTTCAACATTCAGAGAGAATTTCCCAGCTCGTCGCTGGACAGGCAACTTCTCCCAGAAACTCATCAACGACCTTTCATCAGACTTTCATCGGAGCCCCTGGTTTACAGCCTGCCTGCGGAACCTGGACTTGTGCATACCCACGGTCGTGTGAGAGACTCTTAAAATCTCATATTATTGACAGAAATCTCCTGTTGATTCTGTTTCCCGAGAGAACCCTGACTAATACAAGCTGGGTGCCTGATAACCCAGTGGATCACTCTCTGGATCACTTCTCTAAGGACACCTGGGATTTGAACCAGGGGCCTTGTATATGCAAGGTGGTAATTCCTCCACTGAACTAAACTGGCTCTACAGGTTAACTAGGTTTCAGGAAGTTTAACTGGCTCTATCAGCCCCCTGTCCCTCAGGTGGGATAGACTTCTAACAGTTTGCCAGAGCAGTGCTGATTCGGCACTTGTCTCTCCCCCTCTCTAATCTAGTTCCTCTCTCTCCAAGGGAGGCTGGGTATGACAGCCTGCCTGAGCAGATCCCCCTTACCCTCTCCCCGACTGGTCAGAGTCTCTTCTGAGATTCAAACGGGGCTCAGCTGGCCAAACACACCACAAAGAAAACACTCTCCACCCTCTGTAAGTTCCCTCTTCCTCCCATGGAACTCTCCCTCCTACTCCCTTGGCAGCAGTGAGCCAGGGGCTCCACCAAGGTTACTTGCCCTGAGGGTGGTGTATATATGCTGTTTCCACCCACATGGGCAAGCAACTCATGGTGTTCCTTTGGCCTCTTTATCTTTCCAGTTCCCTCCTGGATGATGCAGAGCACTTTCTCGTTCTATATATATCCAAAGCAGCTCCCTCAGATAAGTCCTTGCCTTTTCTCTGCTCTTTTTTTTGAGAGATTCGGACTCTGCCTACCTACTTTGATGCCATTTTCCCGGAAGTCCCTCATTACATTTTTAATGTCTGAGGCACCAGACACCATTAAAAAAGCAAAAGAAATAACAATAGCTAATAAGCCAAAAAGAGGACAAACTAGAACAATAAAAATTGTTTCAATAATACAAAAGGAGGCAGAAAAATAGGAAGGGGGGAAGAAAAATCAGATAGGACAAATAGAAAAAATAGCAAGATGATACATTTAAATCTAAGCATATCTAAAATCACATTAATTGAAGGTGACCTCAACATTCCAGTGAAAAGGCAAAGACTGCTAAATTGGATAATAAAACAAGACCCAGCTATATATCCTGAGCATAAGAAACACACTTTAAGTATAAAGATACAAATAGGTTAAATGAAAAAAGATGGGAAAAATATACTAGGGCAATTGTAGTCAAAAGGAATCAGGGGTGGCTATATTAATAGCAAAGTAGATTTTTTTTAAAAGATATTATTAGGAATAAAGAAGGTCATTTTATAATGATAAAAGGTTCAATTCATTAGGATAAAATAACATTCCTAAACATGCATGCATCTAATAAAAGAGCTTCAAATTACTTGAAGCCAAAACTGATAGAACTACAGGGATAAATAGACTAATCCACAATTATGGCTGGGGATTTTGACACCCTTCTCTCAATATTTAATAGGACAAGTAGAAAATCAGTAAGGATATAGATTTGAACAATATTATCAACCAACTTGACCTAATTATCATGTATGGAACACTCCACCCAACAGAAGGATTCACATTCTTTTCATGTATACATGGAACATTCATCAAGATAAACCATATTCTGGGCAATAAAACAAAGTTTAAGAAATTTAAAGGCTTCAAGTCATACAAAGCATGTATTATGACCACAACATAATTAAATAAGAAATCAATAACAAAAAAATATAAGGAATATCCTCCCCCATCCCACCTCAACAATTGGAAACTAATTAACACACTTCTAAATAGCCCAATAGGTCAAAGATGAAATCTAAAGGCTTATTAGAACATATTTTGGCTTCAATAAAAATGAAAGCAATGTATCAGAATTTGTGGGATGCTGCTAAAGCAATAAATAGGGGGACATTTATAGCATCAAAACATCTATATTAGAAAAGAATAAATGTGAATATTCTTGCTGTCCTGATTTTGTGATAATCAGGGTAGGCTAAACATTCTCTATATTAGAAACCATGCATGTGTCCCCAGACCTAATTTTTCTCCTTAGGTCTGATTTTTAGAATGCTGGTGATAAACTAAGCCTGATTTATTATATGACCACCCTATATGGAAAATGACTGTAACTCTGGGTACCTTTGGTCAACCTTAAGAGATATAGCAGGGGGACAGATGTGGCTCCAATGGTTGGGTGTCTGTCCCCCAAATGGAGGGACCTGGGTTCAGCCCCAGGACCTCCTGGTAAAAACTAAAAAAAGAAAAATATAGAAGGCAAGCAGACCACCAGGCTCTGTGCATGGGTGCACCTCCAGTGGGTGAGCCTCCCAGGCCCCATGCACGGGTGCACCTTTGGGCTCCATGAACCACGCAGCAAGATGATGACATAACAAGAGAGTGACACAAGGGAGAGCCAAGATAAGACGCATCGAAAAACCAGGAACTAAGGTGGTGCAGGCAGTGGGACACCTCTCTCCCACAACAGAGGTTCCGAGGATCAATTCCCAGTGAAGACAGGAGGAGAAGGATGATAAGAGAAGTCAGGAAATAGACACAGAGAGTTGCCCAGCAAATGGACACAAAAACAGCAAAAATGGGGGCGGGGTAAAATGGATTAAAGTAAATAAATAAATAAATAAATCATTTTTAAAAAGTATAGGGGAGTAAGATACAGACTATAGTTAGCAGTAATACTTTGATGATGCTCTTTCATAATTTGTTAACAAATGTTTCACAACAATGCAGGGTATTTGTGCAGGGGGATGTGTGGGAGCCCTGTGTGATGTTACGCATGTTGTTTTTGTAAGTTCACAACTTTCACTATACACTTATTGTTTATGTATGTTCAAGTATGAATGATATACTTCAATAAATTGTGTTTTTTTAAAAGAAAAGAATAAAAGTTAGAAGGTCAATGACCTCAGCATCCATCCTAAGAAACTATAAAAAGATCAAATTAAACCCAAAGTAAGCAGAAGGAAGGTAATAATGTGTAAAAATTAATAAAGATTAGCATGGAAATCAATGACCTAGAAAACAGGATAACAATAGAGAAAATGAATTAAACAAAAATAAATAGGAAAGATCAATAAAACTAATAAACCTCTAGCCAGACTCACCAAGAAAAAGAGGGAAGACATGCATTACTAATATCAGAAATGAGAGAAGTGAGATCATTACAGATTCTAAAAATATGAAAAGCATAATGTAATATTATAAAAAATTATATACCTATAAATTTGATAATTTAGATGAATGATAAATTCTTCAGAAGACAAAACCTACCAAAGCTCATATAAGAACATTTAGTTAGGGAAGCGGCTGTGGCTCAATTGGTTGGGCTCCCGTTTACCATATGGGAGGCCCCAGGTTCAATTCCTGGGGCCTCCTGGTGAAGGCAAGCAGCACGGTGGGCTGACAGAGCAAGATGATGCAAAAAAGGGAGACAAGCAGACACAGAAAAACGTGCAGCAAATAGACACAGAGAGCACAAGCAGCAAGGGAGGGATAAATAAATAAAAATAAATCATTAAAAAAAAAAAACCATTTAGTTAACTTGACTAACCCTATATCTCTTAATGAAATTGCATTTGTAGTTTAAAACTTGTGAATTAAATTGTGTATCTCAGTTTGGACATGTTCTTGGTTTTGGTCTGCATTCTTACAGACGAGGATCCATTGAAAATAGGATTTCTTGAAGATGTTGTGTTAGTTAAAGTGTGGCCCAACTGAATCAGGTTGGGCTTTAATCCAGATTACTGGAGTCCTTTATAAGCAGAATAAAATGTATACATAGAGAGAGAAAGCCACAGGAAGAAGAAATCAACAGAACCCAGTGGGGAAAGAAGACATGGGACAACCAGCAAGATGGCGGCAGAGTAAGGAACTCCTAGAGTCAGCTCGAGCTACAGGGCAGTTAGTAATCACCCAGAGCTATCTAAAGCACCTGTTTGGGGCCTCCAGGAGACCAGAAGAGCATCCTGCAACATCCTTGAAAGAATAGAAGAAAGAGACTGCCCATTTGCAGAGAATATTCATAAACAGAGCACTCCATGGCATAGAAGCCAGTGCCCATCTTCCACTGGTGGCACAAGCCACCTCAGGAGCTATTCCAGGGCTGGAATTGGAAGCTCCACTTCCCCAAAATGGGGGAGGGGGGGAATAGACTGTTGGGCAGGAACTTCAGCTACTGGTTAGTAAATTCGGTGAGCTAAAGTATAACCCTAAGAACAGCTAAAGTTTGAACCTGTCCAAATTCCTAGACTACCATTTTCAGTTACAGTCCCATTTAAAAACCAGCTGTTACCCACTATAATGTGTCACCATCAGCTCTGTACATTTCCATGCTTTTACAGTAAATTTAATTAAAACTTCTATATACATTTAGCATCAGTAGTCCATCTCAGTCTTCCTCTTATCTCCTTTAAGAATCCACCACCTACCTCCAGGTCTTGAAAATATTTTCCTATATTTTCTTCTAGAAGCTTTCTGGTTATTCTCTTATATTTAAGTTTTTTATCCATTTTGAGTTAATTTTTGTATGAGGTGTGAGATAGGGGTCCTCTTTCATTCTTTTGGCTATGGATATCCAGTTCTCTCAGCACCATTTGTTGAATGGACTGTTCTGCCCGAGCTGGGTGGGTTTGAAAGGCTTGTCAAAAATCACTTGACCATAGATGTGAAGGTCTGTTTCTGAACCATCAATTCGGTTCCATTGGTCTATATGTCTTCCTTTATGTCAATACCATGCTGTTTTTACCACTGTAAATAGGTCATATGATTTAAAGTCTGGAAGTGAGAGTCCTCCAGCTTCATTGTGCATTTTTTAAGATGTTTCTGTGGCAACCTGTCAGTGGGCCTTACTTTGGAATTTATGCTCCCCAGAGTAACAGAGTTAGACTCATTTATATGTTTCCCTACACATGGCTCTTCTGCCCCTCCTATTTGAACCTATAATTAGCACTATCCTTCTTTTTTATTTTTAATTTTTATTTTTAAAGAAGCTTTAGATTACATAAATGTTACATAAAAAACATAAGGGATCTTCTTTGACACAGATATCTATATCCTTCAATAAGTTTCGGAAATTTTCTACCATTATTGCCTCAAATATTCCTTCTGCCCCTTTTCCCTTCTCTTCTCCTTCTGGGACACCCATTACACATATTTTGCACATTTCCTGTTATCAATTAGTTCCCTGAGACCCTGTTCAATTTTTTCCATTCTTTTCTTTATCTGTTCTTTTGTATGTTTGCTTTTGGAGACCTTTTCTTCAAGATCACTGATCCTTTCTTCTACCTTTTCAAATCTGGCATTATATGCCTCCAGCGTATTTTTTATTTCATTTATTGTGCCTTTCATTCATATAATATCTGCTATTTTTCTATGTATGCTTTCAAATTCTTCTTTGTGCTCACCTAGTGTCTTCTTTTTTTAGAAAGATTTATTTATTTATTTATTTCTCCCTCTCCCTCGTTGTGTGCACTTGCTGTCAGCTCTCTGTGTCTGTTCATTGTGTGTTCTCTGTGTCTGCTCATCTTCTTTAAGGAGGCACTGGGAACTGAACCTGGGACCTCCCATGTGGGAGGGAGGTGCCCAATCACTTCGGCCACATCCGCTCCCTGCTTGTTGTGTCTCTTGTTGTGTCATCTCATTGCATCATCTCTTTGCAACATCTCGTTGTGTCAGCTTGCTGCACCAGCCCTTCACATCAGCTTGCTGTCTTGCTCATCTTCTTTAGGAGGTGCTGGGAACCGAACCCGGGACACCCCAAGTGGGAGGCGGGCACCCAACTGCTTGAGCTATATCCACCCCCTTGTGTCTTTTTTTTTAAAGATTTATTTTATTTATTTCTCCCCACCCCCTCATTGTTTGCATTTACTGTGTGATGTCTTTAAGAGGCACTGGGAACTGAACCCAGGACCTCCAATATGGGAGGGAGGCAACTAATCACTTAAGCCACCTCCGTTCCCTGCTTTGTTGTGTCTCTCATTATGTTTTTCTTCTTGTGTCTCTTGTTGCAACATCTTGTTGTGTCAGCCTGCTGTCTTGTTCGTTTTCTTTAGGAGGCACCAGGACCCTCTGCTCCCTGCATTATCATGTCTCTCATTATGTTTTTTCTTTTTGTGTCTCTTGTTGTGTCAGCTTGTCACACCTGCCCATCATGCCAGATTACTATCTTCTTTAGGAGGCACCAGGAACCAAACCACAGACCTCCCATGTGGTAGGTGGGAGCTCAGTTGCCTGAGACACATCTGCTTTCCCCTTATGTCTTCTTAATATCTTTAATCTCTTTGGTCATCTCATTGAATTTATTAAGGACATGTTTGAATATCTGTGATTAGTTTTCTCAATTCCTTTATGTCATCTGGAGGCTTAGCTTGTTCCTTTGACTTGGGTCATATCTTCTGTTTCTTGGTATGGATTGTAATTTTTGTTGGTTTCTGGGCATCTGATTTACTAGATGTATTTCTTCTGGGCACAGTTTCCCTCTTTAGTCTCGAGTTTTCTATTTGATTGGCTTTGTGCTTCAGCCCCTCCTTGATACTTGGTTCACCTTAATTTGGAACTTTATAGTGGCTCATGTTTAGCCAATCTGAATTTTCAGCCCTTTTTCACCTGTTTCTTGCCCTTTCTCCCTTGCTAGTTATGGAGTAGGATCCGAAGATGCAATTGGTACTATAAGCCTTGGAGGCTGAAACTTCCCTTGTTGCCCCAGGAACCGATGAAGCATCTCCCAACTTTCTCCACTGTCAGAAATAAGGACAGAGCTGCAGCCATGTGTAATAATCCAAGCCATGCAGGCCAAGACCATCTGAACTTATCCAGGAGACTGATGAAGCTTCATACCACTTCCTCCCCTGCCTGGGACTGGAAGCTGCAGGTATAGGGAGTGAACTAAGCCATGCATGTCAAAACTTACTGCAATTGCCCAGGTAGACTGACAAGGCACCGATTCCCCTGCTCCCTTGCCAGGGGCAGGGATGGAGCCTCAGGTGTATCCAACAATCTAGTGCAGTGTAAGTGGCTGCAGTTGTCTGGAGAGGCTTAGGGATCACTGTCCCTCTTCCTGCCCTGTCACGGATGGGGTGGAAACCAGAGATGTGCCCAACAATCTAGTTCATGTTGGCTGAAATCAGCTGCAGTAGCCCAGAAAGGCTGAGGGACACTGCCCCCCTCCTGTCCTATGGTGGGCAAGGATGTAGCCACAGTTTTGCCTAAAAATCTAGTGTGTGGGGCTGAAAGCAGCTGCAGTTGCCCGGAGAACCTTTCAGGGGTGGATATGGAACACAGGAGTACCCAAAAATATAGTCCATGCAGGTGGAAAGCACCCATAGTTTCCCAGAGCAGTTGAGAAAACACCATGCCCCCCCCACCTCCTGTCCTGTTGGGGGGTGGGGATGGAGCCACAGGTGTCCAACAATCCAGTCTGTGTGGGCTGAAAGTGCTGGCAATTGCTCAGAGAGTCTGGCAAAACACCATACCCCTCCTATCCGATTGGGGGTGGGGATGGAGCCACAGATACCCAACAGTCTAGTCCGTGCAAGCCAAAAGTGACTACAGTTGCCCAGAGAGGCTGGTGCATGTCCCCCCATCTTTCTCCCTGCTGGATGTGGGGCTGGAGCCTAGGCTAAGGCTGCAATCTGACCTGGGTGGAAAGTAGCTGGTCCCTATCATCACTGTGATTTTCAATCAGCCCCACTTCCCCTCATGCCAGGGGTGGAGTTAAAATGGAGGCTACTGGCCTCTTTCCAACTTAGACAGGTTCAGACTTTAGCTGTTCTTAGGACTGGACTTCAGCCAGCCAAATTTACTAATCAGTAGTTGAAATCGGTGCCCAACCGTCTCTTCCTCCCCCGTTTGTGGGGTATGGAGCTTCCAGCTCCAGCCACGGAATAGTTCCTGAGGCAGTTTGTGCTGCCAGCAGGGGATGGGCACCAGCCTCCATGGCATGGAGTGCTCTACTCACAAATCATCACTGCAGATGGGCAGTCTCTTCCTTCTATTCTTCCAAAAATGTTGCAGGATGCTCTTCTGGTCTCCTGGGTGATTTGGATAGCTCTGGGTGATTACTAACTGCACTGTAGAACAAACTGACTCTTGGAGTTCCTTACTCTGCCGCCATCTTGCCACTCCCTCAACAGATTTTTGACAAAGGTGCAAAACCAATTGAATAGAGAATGTATAGCCTTTTCAACAAATAGTGCTGAAGCAATTGAACATCCACAGGCAGAAAAATGAACCTCAACGTTATACAAAATTAACTTAAAATGGATTACAGATTTCAATGTACTATAAAACTTTTAGAAAAAAATAGGAGAAAGTCTTTGGGATATAGAGCTAGAAACAAAGTTCTTAGACTTGACACCAAAAGTATATCCATGAAAAGAAAAACTGATAAATTGGACCTCATCAAAATTAAAATCTCTTCCCTTGTAAAAGACAAGGCCCTTAAAAGAGGATAAAAGGACAAAGTAAAGATTGGGAGAAAATACTTGTACCCCACATATCCAACAAAAGACCATTATCTAGAATATGTAAAGAGTTCTCAAAACTTGACAGTAAAAAAAAAAGTTTAAAAATGGGCAAAGGATATAAAAGACATGAAGAGTTAAAAAAATGCACAGATGGTAAGATCAACTTCCAGCATGAGACCATCATGAGTTCTGATGGCCCACTCCCCATTGAAACTGGTGAAAATTATTTAAAAAAAAAAATCAACTATTTAAACCCTCTGGAAATGGTCCTAAGGGCAAGGAGCAAATAAAGAAACATCTACTCAAGAAAATCTTTGAAAATTTGGTAAGAAAGGTATTTGAACCAAGAATGCTCCCTCCTTCCCTCCTCCCAGTTCAGTGAGGCAGAGACTCCCCTAAAGACTGCTACAACCTAGAACACAAGGCTTCCTCTCCCCTCAGGTCCCAAACTGAGTGTTTTCTTCCTTGACAGAGAACAAAATCAGTTCTTCTTACCCTGCCCCCAACTGCCTATTGCTGAGGCCAAGTCATGAGGGGAAGAGCAGGCAAAAGAGGTAGAGACTCCTTTTTTCTACCCATCCCCCAATCGTGGAACATGCCCCATGCTTTATCTTGGGCATGGGGCACTGGGATTATTGGGGCCTTGATAGCCCTTCCCCTGGCCTGTGAGGTGATGGCCCCATGTCAGGAGAGGCAAGCTGAGAGGACCTCAGGCTACTGCTCCCTCTTCCACTATGCCCTCAGCTCCTAGAGTGAAGATATCACTCAGAGAGAAGGTTGCCATCTTCTGTTCTTCTGGTTCCAGAGCTCTTACTCAGGAGATTTTGCCTGGGGTGAGAAGTAGACTAAAACAGCTCCTAATCTCTTCCCAAAGGAACCAACTTTATTTGCATGGAGAATTTTAAATCTACAAGTGCTCTCAAAAACAGTGAAGGTTGTAGGGAAGGATGATACATCCTAGACTGTAGACTGTCTAGTTTGCAGGAGAGAACCCAGAGATAAGATAGCTGAAAAGAGCCTTCCTGGGGTCAGAACAAATATCAAACACTGAAACTATTCCAACAAAG
This sequence comes from Tolypeutes matacus, assembly GCA_026826555.1. Lineage (NCBI taxonomy): Eukaryota > Metazoa > Chordata > Mammalia > Cingulata > Chlamyphoridae > Tolypeutes > Tolypeutes matacus. The sequence goes on from JAKSZT010054532.1 coordinate 2,556,011, forward strand.
GAACCACACTTTGATTAAATTAGATTGTAGAGGAATTTATGGCCCATTGTTGTAAATGATACAGTAATCATCCTACAATTAGTGGAGTTTAATATTTGAGTGTAGTCATGCAAAGAGTAGCAAAGAGCCTCACAACTACTACTGTCATCCCAGGGTGCCTATGGCCCTATTCAAAGATGTACCTCCCTGAGAGCAACATCAGAGACTCTGTGTATGGAGGGGAGTAGACTTCACTAAAATAATCCAGCCAGTCACTAAACAAACAAGCAAATAACAATAACAATTCCTGAAGTGGGGAGTCAGTTCCCAAATTTGTTACTATATATTATATAAAATTTCCACTTTCCAACAAAAAAAAATTACAAAGCATGCAAAGAAAACAGCAAAGTATAAAAGTATGAAAAAAGCAGGCAAAAGAAATTGCCTGTGAGAGTGACTAGACGTCAGATTTAACAGAAAAAGATGTCAACATAACCATTATAAATATTTTAACAGAAATAAAGGAAAGCTTGATTTAAGAAGTAAAGAAATATATAGTTCAGTGCTGTTAATTACATCTACCACCATCCATTACCAAAACTTTATGATCAACCCAAATAGAAACTCTGTTGAACGTGGTTAAAAGAGGAAATTTTAGGTTGCATATATGTTACCAGAGTAAAAATTTGAAAAACGAGAGGACCTTACAACACAAGCAGTGAACCCTATTTATATGATGGACTTTAATTAATAGTATGATTATAAAACTATTCTTTCATTAATTGTAACAAATGTACCACACTAATGCAAGGTATTAATACAAGGGTGGTATATGGATACTCTGTTTTTAATGCATGATTTTTCTGTAAACCTACAACTTCTCTAATACAAAAAGAGGTAAAGAAAGATATGATGACAAAAAAAATAAATAAATAAAAAATAAAAAAAATAAAAAATAAAAAAATAAAAAAAATTAAAAAAAAAAAAAAAAAAAAGGGGACGGATGTGGCTCAAATGGTTGGGCGTCCGTCTCCCATATGGAGGGACCCGGGTTCAATACCCGGGACCTCCCGGTAAAAAAAAAAAAAAAAAAGAAAAACAGTTTGGGAAGCGGCTGTGGCTCAATCAGTAGGGCTCCCGTTTACCATATGGGAGGCCCCGGGTTCGGTTCCCGGGGCCTCCTGGTGAAGGAAAGCCCGCCCGCACGGCGTGGTTAGCTGACCCAGCGAGCACAAACAGCAAGGGGGAGATAAATGAATAAATAAATAAAATCTTAAAAAAAAAAAAAAAAAAAAAAGAAAGATATGATGACAATGTCACATCAAATAGAGAATATCAATAAATATAAAGAAATCATGAAAAATAAAAACCCACTTGGAAATTCTGGAGTTGAAAAGTATAATAACTGAAATGAAAAAATTCACTAGAGGGGCTCAACAGCAGATTTCAACTGGAAAAGGAAAGAATTTGTGAACCCAAAAATAGATCAAAATAGATTATGCAAGCCAAAGAACAGAGAGAAAGAAAGAATGAAGACAAATAAACCAAGCCACAAAGAAATATGGGACACCATTAAGTGCACAAACATACAAATAAGGGGACTACCAGAAGGAGAAGAGAGGAGAGAGAGAATGGAGAAGAAAAAATATTTGAAGAAATAATGGATAAAAATTTCCCAAATTTATTGAAAAGCATTAACCTATACATCCAAGAAGCTCAACTAACTCTGTGTAGGATAAATGCAGACATCCACACATAGACACATCATAGCAAAAGTGAAGAAAGTCAAAGACAAATAGAAATTCTTGAAAGCAGCAAGAGAAAAATAACACATCACTTAGAAGGGAGCCCCAATTAGATGAACAGCTGAATTCATTGGAAAACATTCAAAATGCTCACAGAAAAAACTGTCAACTAAGAATCTTGTGTCCACAAAGACCTAAGTATAATAACTAGGACTTTAAAACTCTTAGAAGAAAATGTAGGGAAGCATCTTCAGGATCTTGCATTAGGCAATGATTTCTTGGACTTTACATCCAAAGCATAAGCAACAGAAGAAAATATAGATAAATGGGACCTCATCAAAATTAAAAACTTGTGCATCAAAGACCTTTATTACAAAAGTGAAAAGACAACTTGCTTAATGGGAGAAAATATTTGGAAACCACATATCTGATAAGGGTTTAATATCCAGAATACATAAAGAAATCCTACAACTCAACAATAAAAAGACAAACAATCCAATTAAAAATGGGCAAAAGACTTGAACAAGCATTTCTCCAAAGAGGATATGCAAATGGCTAAAAGGTACATGAAAAGATGCTCACCATAACTAGTAGGGAAATGCAAATCAAAACCACAATGAGATATTATTTCATACCTACTAGAATGGCTACTATTTAAATAAATCAGAAAATTTAAAGTGTCAAAGGCAATGTGGAGAAATAGGAACACCCATTCATTGCTGGTGGTAATATAAAAGGGTGTAGCCTCTGTGGAAGACAATTTGGCAGTTCCTCAAAAAGATAAGAATACAATTAACATATGACCCAACAATCCCACTTCTAGGTATATACCCAAAAGAATTGAAATTAGATACTCGAATAGATAGATATTTACACACCGATGTTCATAATGACAGTATTCACAATTGACATAAGATGGAAGCAACCCAAGTGTCCATCAACCAATGAACAGATAAACAAAATGTGATGCATACATAGAATGCAATATTTTTCAGCTATAAAAAGGAGTGAAGTTCTGAGTCATATGACAGCATGGATGAACCTTGAAGACATTATGCTGAGTGAAATAAGCCAGGCACAAAAGGCCACATATTGCATGATCTCACTGGTATGAAATAATTAGAATAAGCAAATTCATAGAGTCAGAATCTAGAATATAGTTTACCAGGGGTTGGGTTAGGGTTACGGAATAAGGAGTTAATGCTTAAATTGTACAGAATTTCTATTGGGGTCAATTGTAAAGTTTTGTTAATAGATGGTGGTGATGGTAGCATAACATTGTGAATGTAACTAACAGCACTGTATTATATATGTGAATGTGGTTAAAAAGGGAAATTTTAGGTCATATATATATGTTACTACAATAAAAATGAAAAGAAAAAAAAGAAGCCTGTATCCAGCAATGATATTGTCCAAAAACGATGGGGAAATAAAGACTTTTTCAGATAAAGAAAAACTGAGAATTTGTTGCTAGTAGGCCCACCTTATAAGAATTACTAAAGGGAGTTCTTCACACTGAAAGCAAGTGACCCTAGATGGTAATTCAAATCCATACAAACAAGCAAAAAGCAATAAGGGAATTATAACTATACACCAACTAGACTTAACAGACATCTATAGAACACCACCCAACAACAAAATAATATACATTTTTCTCAAGCACACATGGAACATTCTCCAGGATAGACTACATGCTAGGCCATAAAACAAACCTCAATAAATTTATTTTTTTTAATTTTTAAAAAAGATTAATTTTATTTATTTATTCCCCCCCCCCCCCCATTTGCACTCTCTGTCTGCTCTCTGTTTGTCTTCTTTTAAGGAGGCACTGGGAACCAAACCCAGGTCATCCCATATGGACGGGAGGGACCCAATCATTTGAGCCACCTCTACTCCCTGTTTGTTGTGTCTCTCATTGTGATTCCTCACTGTGCCTCTTCATTGCGTCATCTCACTGTGTCATCTCACTGTGCCATCCTGTCACGTCAGCTCACTGTCTTGCTGTCTTGCTCATCTTCTTTAGGAGGCATGGAGAACTGAACCCGGGACCTCCCATATGGTAGGCGGGTACCCAGCTGCTTGAGTCACATCCACTTCCCAATAAAGTTTTTTTCCAATAAATTTAAAAGGATAGAAATAATATAAATTATGTTCACTGACCACAATGGAATGAAATTAGAATTTGATAAAGGAAAAAACTGGTGAAACTCATGAATATGTGGAATTAAACAATACACTTCTAATTAACCACAGGTCAAAGAAAAAAATCATAAGGGAAATCAGAAAATACTTTGAAAAAAATGAACACCAAGACACAACACAATAAAACTTATAAGATGCAGCTAACGGGGGGCGGATGTGGCTCAAATGGTTGGGCGTCCGTCTGCCATATGGAGGGACCTGGGTTCGATCCCCGGGACCTCCCGGTAAAATTAAAAAAAAAAAGATGCAGCTAAGGCTGTGTTTAGAATGCAATTTATAGGTGTAAATGCCTACATTAATAAAGAAGAATGATCTCAAGTCAATACTCTAACCTTCTACATTAAGACATTGGGTAAAAAAAGCAAACTAAACCTAAAGTAAGCAGCAGTAAAGATTAGAGTGGAAATGAATTAAATAAAAAATAATAGAGAAAATAAATGACACCAAATGCTGGTTCTTTGAAAAGATCAATAAAATTGACAAAGCTTTAGCTAGGCTGACCAAGAAAATAAGCAAGAAGACTCATATTATTAGAATGTGAAAAGAAAAGGATATTACTATTAAAAAGGATTATAAAGGAATATTATGAACAATTTTTATACCAACATATTAGGTAACATAGATAAAATGGACAAATTCCTAAGAGGACACAAACCACTGAAATAGACTCAAATAGAAATAGACAATCTGCGTACACCTATAATAAGTAAAGAGTTTAAATCAGTAATCAAATGCTACTCACAAAGAAAAGCCCAGGCCAAGATGGCTTCACCACTGAATTCTACCAAAGCTTCAAAGAAGAATTAATACCAACACTTCACAAACTCCCTACCCCTGCAAAAAAAAAAAAAAAAAAGGAGGGAAGCAGATGTGGCTCAAGCAGCTGGGCTCCCACCTACCACATGGGAGGTCCCAGTTTCAGTTCTTGGTGCTTCCTAAAGAAGATGAGTGAGACAGCGAGCTGACATGAGGAGCTAGCGGTGAGCTGACACAACAACAAGATTATGCAGTGAGATGATGCAACCAAGAGACACAGTGAGGAAAAACAATGACAGACACAACAAACAGGGAGCGGAGGTGGCTCAAGTGATTATGCGCCTCCCTCCCCAATGGGAGGCCCCAGGTTTGGTTCCTGGTGCCTCCTAGAAAAGAAGACAAGCAGACAGCAAGCACAAACAACAAGGGGGGGGGGGGAAATAAATAAATAAAAATGAATAAATTTTAAAAAAAAAGGAAAAAGAAGGAACACTTCCTAACTCGTTCTAAGAGGCCAGTATTACCATGATAACAAAATCAGACAAAGACATCACAATTAAAGAAAGCTACAGACCAATATATCTTATGACTATCAAAGTAAATATCCTCAACACAATACTAGCAAGCCAAATTCAGCAACATATAATTATATATCATGACCAAGTGGGATTTATCTCAAGGTGGCAAGGTTGGTTTAACATCTGAAAAATCATTTAATTCAATACATCATATCAATAGAATGAAAAACAAGAATTGCATGATTGTCTAAATAGATGCCAAAAAAGGCATTTGACAAAGTCAAACATCCTTTCATGATAAAAGCACTCAAAGACTAGGAATAGAAGGGAACTTCCTCAACCTGATAAAAGGCATCTATGAGAAATCCACAGATAACGTCATACTTAATGGTATGCTTTCCCCCATGATCATGAATGGCAAGGATGTCCACCTTGCCACTTCTATTCAACATTGCATTAGAGGTTCTAGTAAGGACAATTCGTCAATAAAAAGAAATAAAAGGTATCCGGATTGGAAAGGAAGAAGTAAAACTATCTCTATTTGCAGATAACATGATCTTGTATATATTAATGGAAAATCTTAAGGAATTCATAAAAATATTATTATAACTAACAAATGAGTTCAGCAAGTTTGCAAAATACAAGATCAATATACAAAACTCAGTTGTATTTCTATACACTTGCAATGAAAAATCTGAAAATGAAATTAAGAAAACAATTCCATTCACAATAGCACCAAAAAAAAATAAAATGCTTAGGAATAAATTTAGCAAAAGAAGTTCAAACCTGTTTCTTCCACAAGGTCAGCTGTAGACTATGAGGCTCTCTAGGCTTTGCTTCTCTCCACAAGGCCAGCTGTGAACTCTCAGGCAAATGGCTCGTTTCTATCCCTGGGCCTTCTCTCCTTCCTCACCAGAATGCCAACATCAAAACTGCTCCAACAATGTTCTTTGTCATGCCTTTTATATTTGATTCCCACCCCACTGAGGGGTAGGGCTCAAGGCCCTACTGATGTGGCCCAGTTAACACCCTAATCATAACTTAATCATGCCCATATTAGCAGACCAGTTTACAAGCATGATCCAATATCTATTTTTGGAATTCATAATTACATCAGACTGCCAAACTGCTACATTCCACCCTCTGAATTCCAAAAATACATTACAATATTCAAAAAACCTTAGATCAGTAACAATGCAAGTACAAAATCATATCATAATCAGTTTAAAGAAATATAGTTTGTCTTGGAGCAAAATCCTGTCTGCTGTAGACCTCTGAAACTTACAAAACCATTTAACTGCTTCCAATACACAAGCAGGATAAACATTTTCATTATCATAAGAAGAAATTGGGAGGGAAACATGAGCCATGTCCTCTACAGTTCAGTAAATATCCAGGGCATTCTTCATTAGAGGTCAAAGTCTGAGAGTCATTATTAAGATGATGGTTTCTTCTCCTTGGGGCCACATGGGGACCCACCCTTTCCACAGGCTTGCCCAAGGGTCATTTTCTTGGTTCCACCCTCATCAAGCATCTGGGTGTCAACCAAGCTCCAGACCTCACCCTCCAAGAGTGTTGGGGTGATTGCCACACCTTACCCAATCTTTGGGTTAGAGTCTTAGCCCCCCTAGTACAGTGAGGTGAAGACAACATTCCCCTTAACCGTTGGCATACAGGTTCAACCCTCTCAGAGCAATGGTTTGACCACCTGGCCTTCTCTAATCCATGGGGGACAGGAGCACCCCTCTCAGACCAATGAGGTGCTGACTTTAACTGCCCTAATCTTTGAGGAATGTGCTCCACCCTCCCTGTACCCTGCAGCAGCAAAACTCTTCCTGAACATCGGATGGGAACATCCACCCTCTTCAACTGCTGGGGCAAACTCACCCTCTCTGCACCCTGGGGTGGCAAAACTCTCCCAGAACATTGGGTGGGAACATCCACCCTTTTCAACTGCTGGGGCAAACTCACCCTCTCTGTACACATGGGTGGGGCTCCTCTCTTGGCTCAAGGTGATGTCTTAATTCCAGATCTCTGCTTCAATGGTTTTCCTCTTAAAGTTGTTTCCTCTTCCATCTCTCCTTTCCATGTCCTTTTTAGTCCAAGAGGAAGTGGTTTTGCACATACAGTGTTCTCAAACACTTTGTTGGTTTAGCCTGCAGGAAGCAGGGTTCCAAGCCATCAGACAGGAAGACTTTCCACAAGTCTTTCTGAGATAACTGCATCTTCAATTCTGATTTACAAGTTCCAAGTTTAGTTAAGACTTCAGATGGGGCACTATTGTCTGGGAGCTCAATTTCCAGAGGCTTGGAATTTCTGGGATCAGTTTGTTTTCTTTGTGCCCAAGAGTTCAGTCATTAGTGTATTTCTTTCATCTAGCATTTTGCTATAAGCTGCAAGGAGAAGCCAAGCCACATTCTCCGGGTTTACTTTGGAAAGTTCTTCAGCTAAATGCTCAGGTTCACCATTTTCAAATTCTGTCTTCCATATAACACCAGGAGTTAATCTTGCTAAGTTCTCTGCAACTTTAAAACACGGATTGCCTTTCCTCCAGTTTCCAATAATAGTTTCATCATTTACTTCTAAGGCATCATAAAAAGTCTCTTTAGTGTCCATATCGCTATCAACAGTCTCTTCAAAGTGATCTAGGCCTTTTCCATCAAGCATTCACAATTCCTCCAAAAAATACCCCTTACCCATTTATAAAACTGTTCCAATATTTTGGTAATTGCAAAAGCACTACCCCACTCTCAGTACCAAATTCTGTACTAGCCAGCCAAAGGGGTACTGATGCAAAATACTAGCTGATCTTTATAAAGGGTATTTATTTGGGGTAGAAGTCCACAGTTACCAGGCCATAAAGCATAAGTTTCTTCCCTCACCAAAGTCCATTGCCACGTGTTGGAGCAAGACAGCTGCCAACATTTGCCAGGGTTCAGGCTTCCTGGGTTCCTCTCTTTCCTGGGGGCTCCATTTCTCTCCGGGCTCAGCCCCTCTGTTTCCTCCACAAGGTTAGCTGTAGACTATGAGGCTCTCTAGGCTTTGCTTCTCTCCACAAGTCCAGCTGTGAACTCTCAGATGAATGGCTGGTTTCTATCCTGGGCCCTTCTCTCCTTCCTCACCAGAATGCCAACATAAAAACTGCTCCAACAATGTTCTTTGCCATGCCTTTTATATTTGATTCCCACCCCACCGAGGGGTGGGGCCCAATGCCCTCCTGACGTGGCCCAGTTAATGCCCTAATCATAACTTAATCATGCCCAGATTAGCAGTCCAGTTTACAAACATGATCCAATATCTATTTTTGGAATTCATAATTACATCAAACTGCCCAACTGCTACAGCCACTGCTGAGTATTTTCCAATAGAATTGAAAACATACATCTACACAAAAACTTGTACATAAATGTTCATAGCAGCTTTATTCATAATAGCCAAAAACTGGAAACAACCCAGATGTCCATCAGCAGGTGAATGGTTAAACCAACTGTGGTATACCCATACCAGCAATTTTTTAAAGAGCAGAAAACTACTGATACATGCAACAATTCACATAAATCTCCAAGGGATTATGCTGAGTTTAAAAAGCTAACCCCTCAATGTGGTACACTGTTTGATTTCATTTGTACATTCTTGAAATGATAAAACTACTGGAATGGAAAACATATTGGTGGGGTTGGGGCAGGCAGAGAGAGATACGTGTGGAAGGATAGTGGATACCATTTAAAGTGCAACATGAGGGATCCTTGTGGTGAAGGAACTGTTCTGACTATGATGACTATGGTGCTAGATACTCAAACTTACACGTGATAAAATTGCATAGAAGTAAATACACATATGCGTGCATACACACACATACACATAACTGAGTCTAGGTAAAACTGGGGAAATCTGAGTAAGTTCAGTGGATTGTATCAATGTTAATATCCTGATTGGGATACTGTACTGTAGTTTTGCAAGATGTTATCATTGGGTTAGGTGAACAAAAAATTCCTACCTAAAACACCTGCAAAAGAATTAAATGAGATAACTTATGTAAATGTATTTGGCACATTTTACATATTAGGCAAATATTCAGAAAAATCTGAATTGTAATAAAGTCATTCATTCAATCATTTATTTGACACATATTTACTGAGGGTCTACTAAGTGTCAGACAAACACTTTTCCAGGCTCTGGGTTATATGATGATGGACAAAATAAAGATGGCCCCACCCTCATAGAACTTACAGTCCAGTGAAGCTGACTGACAGTAAAACAGAAAGCAAACAAATTACTGAAATTACAATTTTTTAAACAAATCAATTTTATTGATACATATTGATAAAGCATACAATTCATCAAAAGCATACAACCAATGGTATTTGGTATAATCACATAGCTGTGCACTCATCACTTCAATCATTATTAGAGAATTTTCATTATTTCAATAATAATAATAATAAACAAAAAACAGACAAACAAGAAAATTCCTTACCTCTCAATCTCTCTATGCTTCCCCCACTATACATAGCTGGTGTTTCTGGCTGTTCTATCCAAAGTATATAGTCAATGGCTTTTAGTATCATCACAATGTTGTACAATCATCATCTCAAAGATTTTAGAACTTCATTGCTCCAAAAAGAAAGACTCCACGCCCCTTAGCATTCCTTCCTCAGACCTACATAACCACTAATCTCATTTTATCTTCACAAATTGATTTATATTTACATTTTATATAAATGGAATCACACAATACATAGTACTCTGTGTCTGGTCTCCCCCACCCAGCATAATGTTGTTGTTTTTTTTGTCTGATATCAACATTTTGTAGTATTAACTTACATTTGTTCAGCTTCAAAGAAAAATGGTCTTATATATGTAATTCTACCCATATTCATATTTCACATAATGTATTTAGTTCATAATAGCGCAATCATACAGTATTTGTCCTTTTATGTCTGGCTTGCTTCACTCAACATAATGTCCTACAGGTTCATCCATGTTGTCATATGCTTCACAACTTCATTTCTTCTTACTGCTGCATAATATTCCATCATGTATATACTCCGCAATTTGTTTATCAATTCATCAGTTGATGGACACCTGGGTTGTTTCCAACTTTTGACTATTGTGAATAACGCTCCTATGAACATCGGTGTACAGATATCTATTCATGTCACTGTTCTCAATTCTTCTGGGTACATACCCAGTAGTGGTATTGCCAGGTCCCATGGCAAGTCTATATTCAACTTGCTTAGGAACTGCCAAACAGTCCTCCACAGTAGCTGTACCATTTTACATTCCCACCAACAGTTCATAAGTGTTCCTATCTCTCCGCATCCTCTCCAACAGTTACAGTTTTCCAACTTTTTAACAGCAGCCAGTCCAATAGGTGTGAAATGATATCTCATTGTAGTTTTGATTTGCATGAAATTACTAATTTTGGTAAGTGCTCTGAAGGAAATAAAGAATACTAGGGATGGACCTCTTTTTCATAGGGTCATCTTGGGAAGCCTCTCTGAGGAGGTAATGTTGATTCTGGGAACTGAAGGATAAGAAGGAAGAAGCCAGACATTTAGAGTGATGGGAGTGAATGGGCACAGGAGACTAAAGAACAGTTCAGGAAGAAGGAGGAGCACATGTGATAACCACCGTGAAGCAAGAGAGAAGTTGGGTGTGTGTTGAGGGATAGGGGACAGAAAGAAGACAATTGAAGCAGAGGAAGTCATTAGGGATAGGAGATAAGCTCAAGATGATGTATATTTAGTAGCCTGTAGACAATTGAAAAGACTTTGGATTTTATTGTGATTGAGATGAGAATCATCAGAAGGTTTTAAGCAGGGGAGTATCACGATCTGCTTCCAATATGAGGCAGCTCATACACAGTGATGTGTGAACAGAACAAGATGAAAATAGAAAAGCCAAATAGAAGGTTGTTGCAGTCATCCAGGCAAGGGACGGTGGTTTGGCTTGGGATGAAAGGGACTTACCAGTTAGATTTGGTAAGTGAAGAAATGGCCAATGCTATGGATATTTCATGCTAAAGTCTCAGATATAAGAGGTGGTGTTGAATTTGAATGTGAGGTAGTAGCAAGTACCTACAAATGGTATTTTCCAGCATGGGCTGGGAATCCAGGCGTGTATAAGAGACTAAAGATATAAACTTGGGAGTAATTGTCATTGAGGGTATGATTTAATTCATGGGAATAGATGACATCGCAAAGGGAGAATGAGAGACAAGAAAGAACAGAAAAGACCAAGGGAAGAATTTGGTGGTGCACCCATATTTATTTATTTATTTCTGTTAAAAACTACTTTTAAATATAAAAGTAATATTGCCATTCTACAGAAAATTTGGAAAGTAGCAAAAAGGAAAAAAAACAAACTTCAAAATCTGGCCACCTTAAACAAACCATTTTATCATTTTGAAGTATTTCTTCCTCCCAGGTTTTTCATATATATATTTTAACTAGTTTGCATGTGATCTTTTTTTTTTTTTTTTTTTTTTTAAGATTTTTATTTATTTATTCATTTATCCCCCCCTTGCTGCTTGTGCTCGCTGGGTCAGCTAACCACGCCGTGCGGGCGGGCTTGCCTTCACCAGGAGGCCCCGGGAACCGAACCCAGGGCCTCCCATATGGTAAACGGGAGCCCCACTGATTGAGCCACAGCCGCTTCCCTGCATGTGATCTTATATCCTTCTCCCTCACTTAACAGTGTGTTCCAGAATGGCCTATATCTGTGAAGTGGAAGAAAAGGCCCCACGAAAGCTAACAGAAGAAATAGTTAGCAGAGGAGAATGATTTAGGGAATAAGAAGCATTAGAATGCTATTGGTGGGAAATGGATGTGGCTCAAGTGATTGGGCTCCAATCTACCATATAGGAGGTCCAGGGTTTGTTTCCCTGGGCCTCCTGTTAAAAGGCAATCTGACCCATGCAGCGAGCTGGCCCACACAGAGTGTTGGCCCGCGCAGGAGTGCTGGCCTGTGCAGAGAGCTGGTGCAGCAAGATGATGCAACAAAAGAGACACAGAGGAGAGACAACAAGAGATGCAGCAGACCAGGGAGCTGAGGTGGTGCAAGAGATTGAGCACCTCTCTCCCACTCCGGAAGGTCCCAGGATCAGTTCCTGGTGCCACCTAAAGAGAAGACAAGGAGACACAGAAGAACACACAGCGAGCAGACAGCAAGTGCAAAACAATGGGGGGTGGGGGAGAAATAATTAAATAAATAAATCTTAAAAAAAAAAATGCTATTGGTGACCTTGGAGAGGAAATAGAGATAAGTGCATAGATTATTATATTTTAGTTTGGTAGCAAAAGGAAGAATAATGACAAAATTTTGAAATAGTAGCTGGGTCCAGGGAGGGTTTTTACAATGAGAAATATCTGAGTATGTTTATAGACAGAGGACAGAAGTGGAAGAGAGGGAGAAATTGAAAATGTTATCAAGGTATAATTAATGGAGCAGGGTCTCTATGGAAGTGGGAGGGATTGGATTTAGCTGAAAGTGAGACCAACTTCTTTTTCTGACATAAAAGGGAAGAAAAGCCTGAATAAAGGAGGAAGCTGAAATAACTCATACTAGAAGATGACTTGGGAGTCTCAGTCAAGTAGAAGGTGAAGTCAAGGTCATTTGCTAAGACTGAGAGAGATAAAAATGGATTAGGGACTATAGGAAAGTGAATAATGTTTGTATTAGTTAAGATAGGAAGTCAAGGGGGACGGATGTGGCTTAAATGGTTAGGCATCCATCTCCCATATGGAGGGACCTGGGTTGGATCCCCAGGACCTCCTGGTAAAAAAAAAAAAAAAAAAAGATAGGAAGTCAATAAGATTGCATAGCAGACCAATGGAGTACTAGAGTTACAGCATGTCAGAGTTAGACAGTACCTTCAACATCATCTACTCCAATTTCCTCATTTACAGATAAGGGATTGAAGCCCAGTTTAAGAGATGTGTGCCAGATCACCCAGCTAGCAAGAACTAGAGCTGGGATTTGAACCGATATTCCACTAAAACCCCTATCCAATACAGGAAAACAAGTTTAGTGTTATGCCTTTGCTCTTTCTGTTCCATGGGAGGGACTTTCTTCTGTCTAGCCAGAAACAAAGCAGGGTAAAACCCAGCTTCTGCTTTATTACAACTCCCAGCATCTCCAAACTCTGCATGTTGGCTGCCCTCCCTCTGAGAGGCATCCTAATTGATAATCCCTTGTCTGGAATATTGGAAAGCCAAGTATAGACTTTCAAAAAAGGACTGGAAGGCTTTTACCTTAATCAGCTGGACAATACTCCTCAAAAGAACTTCCTTTCTTTTCATCAGAAGGAAATGGAGGCTAAGAAAAAATTGGAAACAGCCCAGGATAACCAATATTAGGGGTATGGTTTAATAAATTATGGCCCATCAACAGCATAAATATTATACAGTCATTAAAATGATAACTATGAAGACTGTAGAAATGAAGAAAATGCGTATGATATAATGGTAAGAGAAAAAGTAGAAGTCAAAATGGTATGTATACCATAATTGCAAGTATGCAAATTTATTTATGCCCATTGATAGTAACATTCAGAAAGGTAAGTATTCATGAGATGGAATTATAGATGTAGTTATTATTTTTTTGTTTTGTTTTGATTTTTTTGTTTTTTTTTTTTAAAGATTTTATTTATTTATTCATTTATCCCCCCCTTGCTGCTTGTGCTCGCTGGGTCAGCTAACCACGCCATGCGGGTGGGCTTGCCTTCACCAGGAGGCCCCGGGAACCGAACCCGGGGCCTCCCATATGGTAAACGGGAGCCCCACTGATTGAGCCACAGCCGCTTCCCTGTAGTTATTATTTTTAAATCTTCTTTATTACTGTCATACCATCTTTTCAAGTAATCATTCAATCAACAAAAAGTAACTATTATGTCCTCTGTTGTTAAATAAATTTAAATGGAGACACAGAGGATATATTAGTTCATTGGAATGCTCAAGTTCTTCACCACAGTAAGTGGAGGCATTCAGCAGCAATAAGTCTTCTGGCTGTCACAGTCACATTTTCTTGGTACCTCTCCTTTAGCAAAATCCCTCTTTTCTCCCTTTCCTTTCTCTAGGATTAGAAGCAGATGGCAGTAGCTGGTAGATCTAGAAAGGTAGCCCAGAGAAGAGAAGTGATTCTAATATTAGGCTCATAGGTGTTAGGATAGCATTTGTTTTATTTTTTATTTCCATTTAAAATTATTTTTAACTTATTTTAGAAACTGTACTCCATGAAAAGAAATAAAAAAGAAACCATTTTCATCTATAATCCCACCACTGAACACAATTGTTTTCATGTATCTTTCTTATAATATTTTTCTAGAGTTAAGTTTTATCTCTTAATGTTATTGTGTTTGGTTTTTTTCTATGTTTATTGCAGTCTTCAGAATTTTAATTTTTATTGCATATATAATATTCCACCCATAATTACTTAGCTACTCTTACTTTATTGGTTATTGACAAATTTCCAGGAGTGGAATTACTACATGAAAGAGCATGGATATTTTTTTATGCCTTCTGATATGTATTAGCAAATTGCCCTTTAAAAAAATTGTCCTAATTTATCCTTCAGTTGGAAAAGTATGAGGATACACTTTCACCCTCTCCCTCCAAGCCAAAGCAACATTGTGTTTGATAATTTTTGCTACTTTAATAAGTATAAAATGATATTTCATTATCTTTAGAACCAGTATGGTTGAATATGTTAAATCATATCATGTAAAAATCAGAAGGAATCTTAGATCTGAGATTAGAACTGGTGCCTCCTTATTCCTAGTCCAGAGCATTGTCTGTTTCATGTATTTTCCAGCTCCCTGATGGTAGAGCTGTTGCTAGAGGACAGGAATGTGGGGAGGGGGCAACTACAAAAAGTTCCAGAAGGGTTCAGATTACCCCTTCCATCTGTTGCTCTTCCACACTTCAGAAAAGATGCCAGGATGCCAGGTCTCTCTAAACTAGTCAGTGGAAGGATGAGCAAAACAGGAAGCTGGTGAGTACTGCAGAAGAATGGAGAAAAACAGTCAATGAAAAGACTTTTGCTTGCTTTTGATTTCTGGACCTCTACAGGTTTTCAGGCATACATAAAACTCAAAGACATCCAGGCACTTAATAGGAAATCAGTTACATAATATGCGAAGTGCTAAAAAAAAAAAAAAAATTGGCAGAATTCTTCACAGTCCTCCTTAATGTGTTCCTGAAGCTTCCCAGTGGGCCTGCTCAGGGGGATTGTATTTACTTGTGCTTTGTTGCCAGGCAAGAATCAAGGTGTTGTATTTCAACCAGATGTCCTGAGCTCAGCTCTGCAAGATAAAGTAGCAAAGAGAGACATGTGTTTTCCTTTTCACAGACCTTTGCAAGCCATCACCAGCTGCTTTTAGTCTCATGAGTGGATCGCTCCACTTTTCAGACTTCCTAGCTCCTGAGGCTTTGGAAAAGCCACCCTTGGTTTCTTTTCTTTTTTTTTTTTTTTCCAAAAAAAATTTATTTATTTTTATCCATTTTAACATCCCCCTCCCGCCCTGATTTTGCTTTTTTTGTGTCCATCTGCTGGGCAATTCTCTGTGTCTGTTTCCTGCCCTCTCCTCTCATCCTTCTCCTCCTGCCTTCGCCAGGATTCAATCCTTGGAACCTCCAATTTGGGAAAGAGGCGTCCTACCGCCTGCGCCACCTTAGTTCCAGGTTTTTTGGCACATCTCATCTTGGCTCTCCCTTGTGTCACTCTCTTGTTACATCATCATCTTGCTGTGTGGCTTGGCGGTGCACCAATGCATGGGGCCTGACGGCCCATACGCCTTCTATATTTTTCTTTTTTTTTCTTTTTACCGGGAGGTCCCAGGGATCAAACCCAGGTCCCTCCCTATGGGAGACGGAAGCCCAACCATTTGAGCCACAACCATCCCCCAGCTACATCTCTTAAGGTTGACCAAAGATACCCAGAGTTACAGTCATTTCCCATACAGGATGGACATAAAATAAATCAGACTTGGTTTATTACCAGCATTCTATAAACCAGACCTAGGGAAAAAAATTAGGTCTGGGGACACATGCATGGTTTCTAATATAGCGAATATTTAGCCTACCCTGATTATCACAAAATCAGGACAGCGAGAATATTCGCATCACCCTTGGTTTCTTTAATCCATTTTGGTCATTGCTAATTCTCTTTTAAGTGTCAAATTACACTCCCAGCAGTTGTTTTAGGCCATTCCCCAGGCTGCCTCCCTGACCTGGACCCCAAGGATTACAGGGTCGGCTGATCTTAGACCAGTGTGATTTCAACAGTTCTTTCTAGTGTCAGGGAAAATTGTGAAAGATTTTGAATGGGCAAAAGTGATTATTAGATGTCCTGACTTGTGCACCCTTCTGGGCTATCTTTGTTTTTCATTGACTTTGAGCTATTTAACAACTTTATAAAGTCCAATTTTAGAAAACCCATAGTAATGCAAAAGATTCTTATCCACTAAATGCAAATGATTTTTTTTCTGGTGTAATGCAATTGGTTATTACCCTGTGGAGCATGACCAGTTTTGCATCTATTTGAAAATTCATTTCAGCATTCCTAATTGTCTATAGGAGTCTATGTTCTTTGAATTCTCCTTTGAACTGGTTGTAACATCTTATTATTTCCCTCACTAGTTAACGAGGTAAATAAAACTTCGACATGTGTTCTTTTTATATTTATATGAGAGTCATGATTTTACCTTTAAAAAGTACCCTTTAATATTAGCTTGCCTTTCTCCAGGGCCTTTCCTTTTGCCTTTTTGTCTGACCTGGAAGCATTTGGCTCTGTTCACCATGATACTTTGAATTTAACTGTTTTTTAAGGAGAAGAATTCAAAACGACAACTTATTAGCTATAATTTTAACCTATGCTTCCTCCAGCCAGCTGTTCCAAGAATTTCTGTTCTCCAGCTTCCCCAAAAGACATTTTTGGAAGAAGCAATTTACTTTGACAGCAAGTTTTCAGCCCCAACAGAATTTGTAGAAATATGCTCCCTGACTTGTCAATAGTATATCTGATCATCCCCTTTGGAGGTTTGGTTTCATAAGTCACATGGAAGTTTGCCAGTGAGTTATTTATTTATTTACTTCCTTAGGGTTCACTGTGTAGTGCAGTTCCATGGATTTTTTTTAAAATTCTATTTCCATATATACAATCTAACATTTCCCTTTTTTTTTTTTTTTAACCGGGAGGACCCAGGAATCGAACCCGGGTCCCTCCATATGGGAGACGGATGCCCAACCATTTGAGCCACATCCGTCCCCTAACATTTCCCTTTTTAATCATATTGAGATATATATTTCAGTGCTGTTAATTGCATCCTGTCAGTAAATTTTGACTCTTCCAAAACTACATTTTATGTAGAAACTGTTCTTAACTAGAGACTTTTTGTTTCTCCCTCAAATTTCAAAATTTTAAGAGTGCATTTAGGGGACAACTTGGCAACTGCTTCTTCAAAATTAAATGTTACTAATTAAAGAATGAAGGTCAGTTGCACAAAGCCTTTTGGTGGCTGGATTCTGAAACAGTCAAGATAAGGTGAGGATTTGCACTCAGCAGCTTCAATACAGGAATGAGATTGGGTAAAATGGAGGAATACTTCAAGGCAAAGTACAGACCAAGAAAATTTTGGTGGGGGTATCAGAAGCAAGGCAAATAATTTCCAGTCAATTTCCTGTTTCATGCTTTTGGCTCAGCAGATGTAAAATGAAAGTAATTCATGTGTTTTAAAATGTTTTAAGATTGTCAAGTATAGATATATAAGCTAGAGCTTTGGGAGAAAAGGAGAGAGGAGCAATTGGTTCTAGTCCATCTCATTCATTAACTTGGTGGACATGATTCTTGTAATTTCTGGGCCTCAATTTCTTCTTCTGAAAACTGGGGGAGGACTTCCGGGAAGATGGCGGACTAGTAAGACACGGGAATCTCTTCTCCAGAAAAATAGCTAGAGGACAAACTGAAACAGCCCCGAAAAAGATATTCTAGGGTTTAGGTCAGCAGGTGAAGGCTGCACACCACCCAGAGGAGAGAGGGACAGAAGAGGGAAATCTCGACTACAGAACTGTGAGTTGCAAGTAGCACTTTCTGCTGCTGCCAGCACCCTCCCCCACACTCTTCAGAATTCTCAGGCCCCTGGGCCTGCGGCCACAGACAAAGGGGGCTTCAGGGATCTGCCACTCCCGGAAAGGGGAGAGAGAGGGACACAGCCTTAGGCTGACTCAGGTTCTGACCTGAAATTTGGGCTGCGGAGCCCCACGGACCATTCCACACAGCGGTTTGCCCTGGGAGCCTAGAAAGGACTGGAGAAATCCGACCCTCGCAACCTCCCTCTCTTCTAGCCTGGACTAATTGTTGAGTACACCACGGGAGAGGGGAGAGAGAGCCTGGGGCTGACCCTGCTTTGGACTCCCAGGTTTGGTCTGCCCTGTCCCCAGAGCCCTTCCAGGCTGGGTGGGGCTGCGCCATTGTTTGCCTTGGAGCCTGCAAGGGGCTAAAGATATACAAACCTCCCAATGTCCTCCTCTACTAACAGGGACTGATTGTTGAGGATTCAGAAGGGAGTGGAAATATTTCCTAGCTGGGAAAAGGGGGGCGCTACGAGAGAAGTCTGGAGCACTGTCTCAGAAAGTTTGAATCACAGGGCTCCTAGCCCCCAGACAGGAAGCTCTATCACATTGATCTTGTCTGTGTCACAACAAATACGCTCCGACCAGGCATTGAATTGAGAGCTGCCAACAAGCACCATCTCCTGGCAGACCAAGGAAGTACACATAAGAAAATTAATAAGAGAGTCTTTTCCTGGCCTCTATAGCCTCCCTGCCCAAGGCCCTAGGAAATGACTCTATAACCAATTACTGGGTCCAGTGCCCAGTTTTGAGCAACCAGCAGAACAATCCTAACAATCAAGGTTGAGCCAAAAATCAAAGAGCGGTAGTAACTCACAGCCCCCTGCCACTAAAACCCCATAAAAGAGAAAGAGATAGAGCATCTAAGTAAAATACAAACTAACAGATGCCTAAGCACCAACAAAAAATTACGGGCCATAATAAGAAAATAGAAGAAATGGCCCAAGAAAAGGAATACAGCAAAGTCCCAGAAGAGATGCAGAATTTGAGAGAACTAATCAGTGAGATGAGCACACATTTCCAAAATCAAATTAATGAGATGAAAGAGAATATAGTTAAAGAGATCAATGACATCAAGAAGTCATTGTGCGAACGTAAAGAAGAATTTGAAATCATGAACAGAAAAGTAACGGAGTTCATGGGAATGAAAGACACAATAGGTGAAGTCAAAAATACATTTGAAGCTTTTTTTCTCCACGCTCCGTTGCTGCTCGGTTCTGGGATACAGCTGTTGCCATGGGTTTCGGAGACCTGAAAAGCCCTGCTGGCCTCCAGATGCTCAACGATTACTTGGCGGACAAGAGCTATATCGAGGGATACTTGCCGTCACAAGCAGATGTGGCAGTATTTGAAGCAATCTCCAGCCCACCACCCACTGATTTTTATCATGTCCTACGTTGGTATAATCACATCAAGTCTTATGAAAAGGAAAAAGCCAGCCTGCCAGGAGTGAAGAAAGCTTTGGGCAAATATGGACCTGCTAATGTGGAAGACACGACAGGAAGTGGAGCTACAGATAATAAAGATGATGATGACATTGATCTTTTTGGATCTGATGAGGAGGAGGAAAGTGAAGAAGCTAAGCGGCTAAGAGAAGAACGCCTTGCCCAGTATGAGTCAAAGAAAGCCAAAAAAAATGCGCTTGTTGCCAAGTCTTCCATCTTACTAGATGTGAAACCTTGGGATGATGAAACAGATATGGCAAAGTTAGAAGAGTGTGTCAGAAGCATTCAAGCAGACGGATTGGTCTGGGGCTCTTGTGAGTTTAGTCTTTGGTTTTTTGAAACTTGCACCTGGAATTCGCATATGGTTCAACTTTTGCCGATCAACATGACTTTTCTGGCTTTTATGCTTTTTTTTTCTTCTTTTTTAGCTAAACTAGTTCCAGTGGGATATGGAATAAAAAAACTTCAGATACAGTGTGTAGTTGAAGATGATAAAGTTGGAACAGATATGCTCGAGGAGCAGATAACTGCTTTTGAGGACTATGTGCAGTCTATGGATGTTGTGCTTTCAACAAGATCTAAAATCCATCCTGGATCATTGCATTTAAATAAAAGTTTGAAAAACTGAAAAAAATAAAAAAAAATAAAAAATAAAAAAAGAATCATTTGCCTATATATGTGTGAGTCTATTTCTTAACTTAACT
>JAKSZT010054532.1:2577797-2614460 GCA_026826555.1 Tolypeutes matacus
AGAGGACCCCTATCTCACCCCCTATACAAGAATCAACTCAAAATGGAACAAAGATCTAAATATAAAAGCCAGGACCATAAAACTACTAGAAGAAAATGTAGGGAAACATCTTCAAGACCTTGTAGTAGGTGGTGGTTTCTTGGACTTCACACCCAAAGCACGTGCAACAAAAGAAAAAGTAGATAAATGGGACCTCCTCAAAATTCAACACTTTTGCACCTCACAGGACTTTGTCAGAAGGGTGAAAAGGCAGCCGACTCAATGGGAAAAAATGTTTGAAAATCACATATCTGATAAGGGTTTAATATCCAGGATATATAAAGAGATGTTACAACTCAACAATAAAAAGACAAATTACCCATTTAAAAAATGGGCCAAAGACTTGAATAGACATTTCTCTGAAGAAGAAATACAAATGGCAAAAAAACACATGAAGAAATGCTCAACATCACTCATGATTAGGGAAATGCAAATCAAAACTACAATGAGATATCATTTCACACCTATCAGAATGGCCACTATTAAAAAGACAGAGAACTACAAGTGTTGGTGGGAATGCAGGATGGTACAACCACTATGGAGGACTGTTTGGCAGTTCCTAAAGAAGTTGAATATAGACTTGCCACATGACCCTGCAATACCACTACTGGGTATATACCCAGAAGAACTGAGAGCAGTGACACGAACAGACATCTGCACACCGATGTTCATAGCCACATTATTCATCATTGCCAAAAGTTGGAAACAACCCAGGTGTCCATCAACAGATGAATGGATAAACAAACTGTGGTCTGTTCACACGATGGAATATTATGTAGCTGTAAGAAGAAATGAAGTCATAAAACATATGGCAACATGGATGAACCTGGAGGACATTAAGTTGAGTGAAGCAAGACAGACACAAAAGGACAAATACTGTATGAATGCATTACTATGAACCAAATATATTGTGTAATATATTGTTTGATTCACACACAAAAAAAACCAACAAAACAAAACAACAAAGAAATTTACATGTATCCATTACATTTAATTGAGAAATGTATATATTTATTCATCTGTGTTTACTTTTTAGGTTTTAATTTGCTTATGTTTTCAATTATTAAATGTACAAAATATAGTTAAAAAAAATAAAATAAAATAAACTGAATGGGTTGTAAACTGATTTACAGATTCAATGCAATCCCAATAAAAATCCCAACAGCCTTTTCTGTAGAAGTGGAAAAACCAATTATCAAATTTATTTGAAAGGGTAAGGGGTCCCGAATAGCCAAAATATCTTAAAAAAGAAGAATGAAGTTGGAGGACTCTCACTTCTGGACTTTTTTTTTTTTTAAAGATTTTATTTATTTATTCATTTATCCCCCCCCTGCTGCTTGTGCTCGCTGGGTCAGCTAACCACGCTGTGCGGGCGGGCTTGCCTTCACCAGGAGGCCCCGGGAACCGAACCCGGGGCCTCCCATATGGTAAACGGGAGCCCTACTGATTGAGCCACAGCCGCTTCCCTCACTTCTGGACTTTAAAGCATATTACTTAGCAACAGTGGTAAAAACAGCTGGTACTGGCATAAAGACAGACACATTGACCAATGGAACCAAAACCGGAACTCAGAAATAGACCCTCACATCTACAGTCAAGTGATTTTTGACAAGGCAGTCAAGTCCTCCCAGCTGGGCCAGAACAGTCTATTCAGCAAATAGTGCTGGGAGAACTGGATATCCATATCCAAAAGAAAGAAAGAAGACCCCTATCTCACACCTTACACAACAATTAACTAAAAATGGATCAAGGACCTAAATATAAAAGCAACAACCATAAATCTCCTAGAAGACAATGTAGGAAAACATCTTCAAGATCTTGTGGTAGGCAGTAGTTTCTTAAATCTTACCCCCAAAGCATGAGCAACAAAAGAAAAAATAGGTAAATGGGACCTCCTCAAAATTAAACACTTTTGCACCTCAAAGGACCTTGTCAAAAGGGTAAAAAGGCAGCCAACTCAATGGGAGAAAATATTTGGCAATCACATATCCGATAAGGGTTTAATATCCATAATATACAAAGAGATCATACAACTCAACAATAAAAAGACAAACTAATGGATTAAAAAATGGGCAAAAGACTTGAAAAGACAATTGTTCAAAAAAGAAGTACAATTGCAAACACATGAAAAAAAAAGTTCAACATCACTAGTGATTAAAGAAATGCAAATCAAAACTGCAATGAGATATCATTTCACACCTATTAGACTGGCCACTATTAAAAAGTCAGAAAACTGTAAATGTTGGAGATGATGTGTAGAGATAGGAATGCTTATTCACTGCTGGTGGGAATGTAGAATGGTACAGCCACTGTGGAGAACTGTTTTGGTAATTCCTAAGGAAGTTGAATATAGACTTGCTATGTGACCCATCAATACTATTATTAGGTATATATCCAGAAGAACTGAGAGCAGGGACATGAATAGACATCTGCACACCAATGTTCATAGTGGCATTACTCACGATAGTCAAAAGTTGGAAATAACCCAGGTGTCCATCAACTGATGAATGGATAAACAAATTGTGGTGTATACACACAATGGAATACTATGCAGCGGTAAGAAGAAATGAGAAGTCCTGAAGCATATGACAACATGGATGAACCTGGAGGACATTATGTTGAGTGAAGCAAGCCAGACACAAAAGGACAAATACTGTATGGTTGCACTATTTCGAACTAAATATAATTGTTTAAACTCATGGAATTAATAATTAAAGTATAGGTCACCAGAAAATAGAATGAGGGTAGAGAATGGAAAGCTGAGGTTTAATCTGTGTAGAGTTGGTAAAAAGGTTGTTTGTAACAATCTTTGGAAATGAATAGAAATGGTTAAAGCATATCATGGTGTTTGTAACTAGCAGTGCTATTGTATGGGTTTGACAGTGGTTGGAAGGGAAAGTCTAAGGTCATGTATATTACTAGAAGGAAAGCTAAAAAAAATGTAACATGGTACTGTATATGATAGTAAAATCTTATGTAAAACACGAATACTGGTGATATTGCATATATAAGACAGTTTTTACAAAATATAAGTACAAATATACTAGAGAGAAGGAAAAAGAATAGCAGCTATGTATGGCAGGGGAAGCATAGAGAAACTGAGAGGTGATGAGTTTTGTTTGTTTTTTGTTTATTGTTATTATTGGAATAATGAAAGTGCTCTAGGAATGATTAAAGCGATGAGTGCACAAATATATGATTATACCGAATACCATTGATTGTATACTTTGGATGGATTTATGCTTTGTTAATATGTATCAATAACATTGATTTGTTAAAAAAAAATGAATGGGTTGGACTAGGTGGGCTCCAAAGGGCCTTCCATTTCTGACCTTTTAAAAAATATATATTTATTTTTTCTTTTTATTTTCTTGTTTTCATTTTGTTCACTTCTGACTTCTTGAGTCAGCTGTAGAGGCTGAGAAAAAAAGTTAGTGTGTGCCTTTTGGAACTCTGGGGGTTAAATAAGCAGAGGTAAGCAAAACTTGGGTTGTTATAACTGGCCCTGCAGGGCTAAGGCCTTTAGATCCAAGGGCCCAAGTTCTGTTAGGGTAGAAGAGACATTTAGGCTCACGTAACTTGTCTGGGTGGCCAGCTCCTTCCCTCTCAGCAGCCAGCCCCCTTTCCCAAGCAACTTGGCACATTCTCAAAGGCAGCTTCTTTTCCTCAGGCCTGGTTTGGGGGGTCTCAACTCCTGCTTCTACAAGTCCTGTTTTCTGCTGCTAGGTAAAGCTTAGCTTCCAGTCTCCTTGCAAAGGAATCAGCTTGTGGAAACTCATTTTTCAGTGATTGGGTTGTGCCTATTCCTGTAAAGCACATTTCAGTCAAGCAAAACCTATATCCCCAGTGATTGGAGATAGGTTTCCATAGGAAAAGCAAAATTCCTAAATTGATTGAGTTAAATTTGTATAAAAAGAAAAGTTAAGAGTGTGGTCAGGACTGCTGCAGGTCTATGGCCTGCTGGATTCAGACTCTTGGGTATTCATTTACTAATTTGTACAGGTCACCAGAGTTCTGTGAGCTGTGAGTACCTATAGCCAGTACTCAATAACTCTTTGAAAAGTGGAGGAATGAATGAATAAACTAATAGATGAGCAAATGAAAGAATCAGTACAAGGCTGCCAGAAAGCTTTCAACAAGACTATTCCTTTGCTATAGCACTTTGTCGACCAGCTCGGCCACCAGACACACCATTTCTCCTGGGCTCTACTTCCATGTAATCTCCTGAATCTCTTTTTTCCCTGCTGCTAGAATTTTCTTCTTATTTAGTTTTGTTATTTGCAGAGTTTAATTTGGCTTGGCTGCAGTATCACACCTTCTCATTAAACAGTAAGATCACATTTGGATGGGGAAAGGGTACTACCGTCTAACATCTAATAGATTCAACTTGAAGACTGCAGGAAACTTTTTACTTCTTGGGTTTCTGAGGGTGCAGAATAAGTTGGGTACCATGGTATAATGGAAAGAATGTGGGCTTTTCAATCAGGACAAACCTGGATTTGAATCCTGGCACTACCATTTTACTAGCTGGGGGACTTCAGGTGTGTTACTTCACTTCTCCAGGCCTCAGCTTTATTTTTAAAACATTTAGGGAGATGAGAAATTTACCTTGTAATGTTGTTCTTGAAGATTAAATGACGTACTCATATGTAAATCTGCTTAGCATAGTGCCTGGCACATAGTAGGTTCTCAATACAAGGTAGCTATTTTCTTAATACCTTACATTTGTGTAGCATAGTACCTTGTACAAAGCATTCTCCCATACCTTTTCTTACTCATCCTAATTCTATTTGATTTCTTTAGAATGTATATGTGTGTGTCTATTATTAGACATTGATGCCCTAAGACTCAAGTTCAATGCAGAGCTTATCTTCAGGCACTGATTGTTCACCTTGGATCTAGGCATCCATACATCCTATCCTTCCAGGAGCCAGACTGTTATGTAGATTTCTTTCCTAGGCTTTTACTCGGTAAGCGCTAAGCAGATAAGAGGGGTGCTTAAATTCTAACAATGGACTGTTTACTTAGCATTTCTTAGCCCTGGGCTGCATTTGACAGTTTTCCTGAGTTAATTTGAGGAAAGCATTAGAATTGGGGTAATTTGCACCTTTTGTTCAATATTTGGTGACCCAGAAACTGTTAAGGCAGGGCACTTCTCAATCCCTAGGAGTGTGCCTGTGAGTCTGGCCCAGCTCAGAGGTGTAGGGGGAGGGGGAAAAAGACATTTAAAGGCACTTTGCTGTTGCACTGTATCTGTGAAACACAGAGGTGTTTTCTTTTTTAAAAAAGGCATTATAATTGTAGATTGTATTAATGCTTTGTTTTGCCCACTGGTGTAACCCTAGTACTTAGAACAATGCATGGCACTTAGTAGGCACTACGTGAATGCTTGTTGAATAGATGGACTATTTAAGCCACCCAATGCCAACAGTATTCCTTCAATATAATCTAGTTGGGGGAGGAGCGTGCAGCTGCAGGGAGTTTAAGAAAGTTATGGTAATTCTAGATTCTTCCATCCTGTCACATGTTGCTTATCACAGAGCCAAGCTTAGAGCCCAGAAGTGCCCAATTCCCTCTCCAGGGATTAGATTCTTAGGAGTTATTCCCTAACTCTCATGACCAGGAAATGCAATAAACTCTTTGGCAAGACCAACTAGACAAAGCATAAGTGTGGTGGATAAATAATTACAGTTTTAATAAGAAAAAGCATCCTAGGCTAAGAGTCAGGTACCCTGACTGTGTGATCTCTCCGGACTTCAGTTTCCTCCTCTGTTAAATAGGGCAAATGGACATTCCACCCACCACACATAGTTGTTTGGAAGATGTGAGAACCTGTAAAGACACTGCCAAGGATTCTCTTAAAGCCCTACTCTGACAAAACTGAACCTGCGATCTCACTGTGCTCCTGATGTGACATGTAGCAATGGCTCTGTGGAATATTCTTTTTTTTTTTTTTTTTTTTTTTTTTTTACTGGGAGGTCCCCGGGATCGAACCCGGGTCCTTCCATATGGGAGACGGACGCCCAACTAGTTGAGCCACATCCGACCCCTCTGTGGAATATTCTGTGTTTTCAGGCTACTTGGTGGCCCAACAGTGGGGCTGGCACACACATTGCAAGGGACACATGCAAATGACATTCTGTCTGCAACAAGGTTTTCTATTTTTGAATGAAAAATTCTTCTCATGAAGTGAGAGCCTCCCCATATGCTCAGCTACCCGTGAGTAGCCAAAGATTTTATTGCAATAATGAATATTCCATGTTAACATTGTGCCATCTTGCTCCCCTACAGCAAGAAGAATTTTTATCGCCTTCTCATTGCTTCATGGATTTCTGCAAACATTTCTATGCCCACCCGTGGCTATAGCCATTTCCTCCAAGCAAGTAAGAGATGTGATGCTCTTCCCTCTTCTTCGGTGTGTGTTTTTTTAATTTTTTTCCCCTAAATACTCCTGGAAGCCTTGCTTATATAATTATGCTCAGCATTTGTTTTACTCTGCTTTCCACCCAGATCAGTCATCTTCTATCAAACCGAGACCACTTCTGCCTTCAAAACCTGCCTTAAAATTCATTTTTGCAGAGCCTTCAACCCATTAACAACGATTTAGTAAGCACCTGCTCAAAGTAGGCTGTACAGGGGCTAAGACAGGGTATAGGCTTTTGAGGAGAAATGGCTATAAGCTGGGGAAAATGAGACCCACACATGGGGTGGGAAAAGAATTAGCAATTCTGAGTGGCATGCCCTGAGCGCCAAATGAGTTGTGTAGGCAATGAGTGTCATGGTGGAGAGCACTCCGGGCAGGCAGGATCAGGAAGGGGAGCTTGAGCTGGGCCTTGAAAAATGTGCTGCTTTCAAATAGGCAAAAGGGAAGGAAAAAAATATTGGAAAGGGGAGGCAACGGCAAAGAAGCAAGAATGTGGATGTTTGTTCCTGGACAATGAGAGCTGCAATTATGCAGAAGCACAGGACAAATTCTAGCAGCACCATGACAGGAAGGTAATGTGGGACAAGATTGGAGGGCCTTGAATGTCAAGCTAAGGAGTCAGGCTACTGGACCATAGTCAACAGGAAGTCGTTAAAGATTACTGTGCAGGGAAATGAAGATGGGACCCAGATTTAAGCACATTCATCTAATCATAGGATGCACAGGGACCTTGAAGGTGGGCAAAAGGATGGTGGCAGCAGCAGCCAAGTGGGAGGGAAAAGAAACCCTGACTTCCACCTAGTTTATCACTTGGTCCCTCAAGGAATCTCAGTCTCTGTGTGTCTAGCTCTAGTGAGGCAGGTTAGTATAGGGAAAAGGGAAGACATCCTGCCACAGCTGGGATCTGGCAGAGAACATGGCCCGCAGAGAACAGGGCTGTGAAACCCCACCCAGAAACTCCCTTCTACTAAGAAAGCCAGAAAGACCCCTCTGAGACCCTGGCCACAAGGTCCCATTTGGAACTCTTTCCAGGGTCAAGGGGAAGTCCAGGATACCTCAAAACAAAAGGCCTCATCATTGGGACCCTGAGAGTTAACAGGTGGGGGGCATAAGGCAACCAATCAGAACAGCAAACAGCTGGGGCCCCTCCCCAATATTAGGAAGGGGTAGGAGGAAAGGTCTTAAAAAGGCCAAACCTGGGGCCCCACGCATGGGACTCATCCCGTAGCACACCCACAACCCATGTCTCCAATTGTGTACTTATCTCTTTTTCTTGTTTCTTAATAAACTCTTTACTCCCTTGCCTACCCTATGGTGTGTCCTTAAATTCTTTCATGTGACATAGCCCAGAACCTAGAAGTCCAGAACCCAGAGCATTCCACTAACACTAGGAAGCTGAAATTTGGGAAATTTTGAATCTATGTGCCAATAGCTAGGAGGTAAAGTTGAGAACAGAGAACATTTTACCCAGTCAGGCCTGGATTCAAATTCAGACTCTAGCACTTAGTTGCTATGTGAATTTGCGTCAGTTGTTTAACCTCTCTGAGCCTCAGTTTCCTCATCTGTGAAATGTGGATAATATATTATGCAAAAGTTAATGAGAGAGGGAGTGGATGTGGCTCAAGCAGTTGAGTGCCCACCTCTCACATAGGAGGTCCCAGGTTTGGTTCCTGGTGCCTCCTGAAAAAACAACAACAACAACAACAACAACAACAACAAACAACAAGCAAAACAAATGATAAAACCAACTCAGGGTAGCCCATGTGGCTCAGTGGTTGAGGGCCGGCTTCCCATATACGAGGTCCAGGGTTCAATCCCTGGCCCCCGGTACCTCAAAAAAAAAAAAAAGGTAATGAGAAAGGCTGGTGCATAGGAGATAAAGGTTCAACATATGTTCCTTTCCTTCCTTTCCTGCTCTTCTAGTTAGCTGTGTGACCCTGAGCATCTCATTCTCTAGGGGAGTTGTGGCTAAGTAAAATGAGAGGTTTGTCCCTTCTTGCTTTACTAGGCTGGAAGTAAAGTCCTTGCCTTTCCAGTAACACCTCTGACCACTCCTCCTTTCTCCTTCCTCTCACTCACTAGGGGAGGAATTCATTCATTCCAGGCACTGTTCTCCATCCTATAGATAAAGCAGTGAACAAAGACAAAAATCTCTGCTCTCATGGAACTAATATTCTCATTGAAGCTGCAGATAAACAACAAATAAATATATATGTCAGATGGTGACAAATGCAAAGAAGAAAAATATAGCAAAGTAAGGGGACAGAGAGAGATGGGAAATTGGTCAAGGAAAAGTTCTCTGATAAGGTGACCTTTAAGAAGAGACCTGGAGGAAGTGAGAGAGAAGCTCTATGGCTATTTGAAAGAATAGCATTCCCCACAGAAGCAGGTACAAGTAAAACAACCCTTAAGTGTGAGCATGCTTTGCTAGTTCAAGGGACAGAAAAGAGGCCAGTGTATCTGGAGCAGAATAAGCAAGAGGAGTGGCAGGAGAGGATGTCAGGGAGGTGGCCAGTGATCAGATCATGTAGGGCTGAGGTGGGGAGTGATTGGAGGATTTGGAGCAGAGGATCTGAGTTACATATTCATAGAATGCCTCTGACCACAGGGTAGGTAATAGACTATGTAGGTGGCAAGGTCAAACAAAGCAGGGAGACCTGGTAGAAAGCTAATTTAGTAATCCAGGTGAGAGAGTTTGGGGACTTGGACTAGGGTGGTGATAGGGGGGATAGTGAGAAGTGGTCAGGTTTTGGATATATTTCAAAGCTAGAGATGATAGTGTTTGCTAACAGTTTGGATGTGGGTGTTCAAGAAAGATGATTCAAGATGACCTCAAACTTTTTGGCCTGAGCAATAAGAGGATGGAGTTGCCCTTTGCTGAGATGCAGATGACCAAGGGATGAATGCATTTTGGGGAGAATAGCAAGAGCTGGAACTCAGTTTTGGACTTGTTGAGTTTGAGATGTTTATTAGATATCCAAGTGGAAATGGAGAGGAGGAAGTTGGATATATGAGTTAAGAGCTCAGGGGAAAGTGGTGGGAAAAACAGGCATTTGGTGAGGGGAAAATATGTAATGCTTTTCTATGTTTTTGTTGTATTCTTGAGAATGTTTTCCTTCTCATCTCCTTTTGATGAAAGGCTCCTGGACAGCATGGACTAACATTTACTGTGCATTTATTTTTTTTTAATTTTTAAATTTTTAATTTTTTTTCTACTGTGCATTTATTATATGCCAGGCACTTTGACATGTAATATCTCATTTAATCACAGCTATCTTTAAAAAGTAAACATTGTCATCTACCTTTTACAGGTGAGAAAACTAAGGATCTGCAAGGCAGGCAAAAATCATTTGTCCTAGGTCTCACAGCTGGTGAATGAATAAACCGGGATTCAAACCAGGATCTAAGTCCTAAGCCCACTTTCCCCCTATCTTTCAGCTTACCACTAAGTAAGACAGAGAGCCAACTCTGTGATCTCCACATTGATTATTTGTTCTGTAGATTAACCAGAGCCAAGAAGGATTTTAAACCAGTTACTTCCCAACTGTTTAGCACATTTCACTCAACTGGTGGGTATTCAGGAGTTACCAACTTATTTATTTTTTTAAAGATTTATTTATTTATTTTTCTCCCTCACACCCCGCATTGTTTTTGCTCACTGTCTGCTCTCTGTGTCCATTCGCTGTGTGTTCTTCTGTGTCTGCTTGTCTTCTCTTTAGGTAGCACCAGGAACTGATCCTGGGACCTTATGGAGTGAGAGAGAGGTGCTAAATCTCTTGCACCACCTCAGGTCCCTGGTCTGCTGCGTCTCTTATTATCTCTCCTCTGTGTCTCTTTGTTGCATCATCTTGCTGTGTCAGCTCTCCACATGGGCCAGCACTCCTGCGCGCGGGCCAGCACTCCTGTGCAGGCCAGCTTGCCTTCACCCGGAGGCCCTGGGAATCAAACCCTGGACCTCCTATATGGTAGATGGGAGCCCAGTTGCTTGAGCCACATCCGCTTCCCCCAATTTATTATTATTATTATTTTTAAAGATTTTATTTATTTATTTATTTATGCCCCCCTTGCTGCTTGTGCTTGCTGTGTCCATTTGCTGTGCGTTTTTCTGTGTCTGCTTGTCTCCCTTTGTTGGATCATCCTGCTGCATCAGCTCACCGCGCCGCGCGGGCTGGCTTGCCTTCACCAGGAGGCCCTGGGAATCGAACCCACGGCCTCCCATATGGTAAACGGGAGCCCTATCGATTGAGCCACATCCGCTTCCCACTAACTTATTTTTAATATTAGGTTCAGAAAAACAAAATAAGAAAGGGAAACTTGAGACAGAAAGGCCAGTAAGGTATTATAAACAAATTATATCTGGATTTCTGGATTTACCATTCTGGATTATCCACAACCCCTACAGTAGCACAGATAAGAGAGTAATTACACAACTGTCACTTGGTTCTATTTCCTTTGCATCTTTCCAGAATGTAGCTCTGCTCCACACACAGTGGATGCTTCTTAAGTGATACTGACAGGCATCCCTTGGCCCAGTTCTCTTTTTTTTTGGAATTCTAGGTAGTCTAGGATACCATAGCAGATTTCATGCCCCATTCATTTGACAAACAATACTGGTGACTACTATGAGGTAGGTGCTGTGGTGGCACTCCGGATAAGAAAAAGAAAAGAGTTCTTTCATGTTTCCTCAAATGAGGAGCTCAGTTTAGTGTCACGAAGGCCATGTGAAAAATTAAGAATACAATGTGGTAAGTGATATCATTGAGATACCCACAGGGTGCACTGAAAGCATAAAGAAAAATCTGTTTGGAGTGGGTTGTGAGGCCATACCAGTGGGTACTTGTGAGTTGATTCTTGAAGAATTTATCAGGTTTCCAAGATGGGGGCATTCCTGGCAAAGAAAACAGCTGTACAAAGGTGCAGGGGTGTGAGACGGCACAAGGATATTATCTGAGACTAGAGGAAGCAGGTGGGTTAGAGGTGACTGTATGGAACTTAATTGTTCATGCTTGTCTCAAGGAGGTTGTTCTAGCTGAATGTAACCATATGGGAATGTGATTCCAGCATTAGCAGGTCTTCTGAGTATTTTAAATAGAGAAGCAGAAAATCTGGATTTTTAAAATGTGAAATCTCCTGATTTCTAAATGCTGGCAATTAATTTTTTTAAACTCAAAAAGTGTTAGCCAGAACTGCCCCAAACAGAACACATCTTGTTGCTGACTGTGGCCTTCAGGTTGCCATGTTGAGAGCTGTGCTTTGGGGATGGGGTACCTATGGAAATATAGAAGCTAACTGAAGCAACACTTAAAATGACCATGTACAATACATTCCTAATTGGGATTGCCCTATTGCATTCTGCTGCATATGAAGCCATGTGTTCTTCCTCTAGGAACTGTTGAGTTGACCAAAGTGAGGGCTCCAGACCCAAGGCTTTTGAGGCCAATAGTGCAACCCAAGGTCTCTTAAAAACCTGGTAGAACATGCCAAGCTATGACCAGTATGGTCCCAAAGCACTAAGACCATCACTACTACTACCACAACCACCACCACCAGGAGATAGCTGTCATTTGTTCCCTTTTCATTTCAGAGGACTGATGGGTAGTCTCTCTGAACTGTGTATGCAGCAAAGTCAACATAGCCAGTGTGTACACTGATAAAAAAAACAATGTCATAGCCATTAAAATGCAAACCCCTCACTTTGCAGTTGGGGAAATTAAGGCCCCTAAAAGGACAGTGACTTACTCAGTGTGACACAGCAAATTAGTGGCAGAGCCAGGTCTCCTGACTCCCAGTCTAGCATTCTTTCCAATAATCCTGGCCTGTGCTATGTCAGGTAGATCAGTCCCTCAGTTCCCCTAGCAGCTGGAATTCCTGGCCTGGACAAGCAGGGCTTGAGAGCAGCTGTTAAACGCCCTTAAAAGTATCTTAGATAATGGTGATATTCTTTGAAAACTATATATTTTATGGGTAAGGGTTAATGAAGATAGGTTTGAAGTACTGAGATCATTTACAAATATCTGGAAGAAAAATTGGCTGTAGTTAATATATTGAAGACCCATGACCTCTGCACTCTCTGAACTGACCTCCCTACCACGTGATCTTGGTTTTGTTTTGTTGTTTTTCTTCTCTTTTTTTACCTGTTGTTTTCTCTTATATATTCTCCCTATTTCTTCCTTCTCTCCCAGCAGCCTAGGTCTCAGGCCTACTGATAAGCACTCCTGGGCATCGCTGAGCCTCCTTGGTAGCACTCAGGATGCCTGCCTCAAATCAAGAAAAGTGTTAATTATTCATTTGTCAATTAATAACGTGGGAATGGGAGTGCATGGTGACCAAGAAGCACCCATTTCCCCTGCTATGGTCATTTAGCTTTGTAATCTCAGACAATAACACTTGTCAATTTTGACTCTTGATTTAACTAATCTTTTCCAAGCTTCACTTCAAGATCTAATGTTCTGACATTTGCCACTTTTTTTCCCCCTCTCTGAACCCTTTCTTTGATTGGTGCAGCTGTTAAAGATGCTGCAGTTGCAGCAGTGTACATCTGGAACATTTGGCTGACTTGTTGAACTTCCCCCAGGGACTACTCTAGGGGAAGGAGGGGAGGGGAGGAGAGGAGAGGCCAGAACAGTTGCCTGTAAATAGAGATGCCAATAGCGTGTGGCCATTCCATGGACCACCCTTGTAAAAATCCATCTCATTCTGACCCTCAGTTTCCCCAATTGCTCATTGGAGGCACGTGTTCTCCAATCAAAACTGCTGCGGCAGCAAGAGAGAAACTATTCTGGCTGTAGTCTCTTCTATAGCACTTTCTGCATAAGAAAAGAATCACTGTTTGTTGAATTAATTAATATATCAAGATATCCTAGGAAACTGGTTTATCCTTCATGGGGCAAAATCAATCCCTTCAGTCCTGCCTGGCACGCATTGGCTTCCTAGTAAAATTAGATTGCGCCCCCAGATTCCCTCTATGAGGGAGGCTGCCTGAGTTCCACCCCATTCCCACTCCCTTTGGCTCCCAGGCGTCCGGGTCTCCCTTTCTTCTGGCGCGCCATTGGATCGCAAACACAGCAGGCAAGATTTCCTTCCAAACCCAGAATTGTTTTAATTAGTTTAACGTCTGCTAACCGCTTTGAAGACAGAAAGAAACAGACAAGTACTGAATGATGTTCTTCACAACTGAAGTTAATTGCAAACATTTCTATTAACTCGAGTTTCTGTTTTTCTTTGCTCTACTTTCTCACCAAGATTCCCCAAATCTCAGCCTCCCCCTCCTTCTCTCTCTCTGGTATTGGCGCTCTAGGGTTAAATTGAGGCGGAGTCTAGGATTAACGACAGCGGCAATCACCAACTGGAATAGGAAGAGCGGAAAGAGCTGGGTGGGGCCGCCAGGACAAGGCGAACCCACCCGCCCTCAGGCTCCGCCCAGTGGCTTGAGGCCCTGGTGGAATGGCCGGGGGCGGGGCACGAGGTTTGGCGGGCCGGGTGGTTGGGCGTCCCGGCAGCCGCTTTAAGGATGGGGCGGGGTCGGCCCGGGCCTCCTCCCTCCCTGCTTCGGCGGGCTGAGCCGCCCCTCTCTCCCGCCCCTCCTCCTCCCTTTCCCACCCCTCGGAGTGGATCTGCACATGCGGCTGCTCCGTGCTCCGTCCCGCCCAGCCACCGTCGCGCTGAAACGGGTCCCTGCAGCCCCCAGCCGATGGCAGGACACTAAGCCGCCTGTCAGGGGTCGAGAACAGCTGAGGCGGACGCGGCGGCTCCCGGGCCTCAGAGAGTGTGCGTCTTCGGAGGCCATGGGTTACCCAGAGGTAGAGCGTAGGGAACCCCTGCCCGCCGCAGCGCCGCGGGAGCGGGGGAGCCGAGACTGCGGCTGTCGCGGGGCCCCTGCCCGGGCAGGCGAAGGGAATAGCTGCCGGCTCTTCCTGGGTTTCTTTGGCCTTTCGCTGGCCCTCCACCTGCTGACGTTGTGCTGCTACCTAGAGCTGCGCTCCGAGTTGCGGCGGGAACGGGGAGCCGAGTCCCGCCTTGGCGGCCCCGGCACTCCTGGCATCTCTGGCACCGTCAGCGGCCCCGGTGACCTCGACCCTGACGGTCCCATTGCCCGCCACCTCGGACAGCCGTCACCTCACCAGCAGCTGCTAGAACCGGGAGAAGCCACACTCTCCCCCAACTCCCAGGACGGGCACCAGGTGAGTCACCTCGTAGGGGCGGCGGCCCCCTCCCCTTGTGGGTAGGGCGGGGACCCTCCACCGCCCGGCCCTGGGAGTTCTCTGTCACCTGGAGCCAAGTTAGAGGGCAGGACCAGGGAGGGGGGCAGGCGGAGCAGGGGAGGGGTTGCCCCGGGGCAGGTTGTCCTTAGTGCCTGGGGCCGGCTCACCCCGATCTCTTAGGACTCCTTGACCTGGGAGCCCTGGCCCGCCCCCGCCGCCCGCGCTATGGCTACGGGCTGCCTCGGGAGAAGTTGGCAAAGCTCCCGCCCGGGCGGCAGCGGCGAGGAGGTGCCCGCGCTGTCCCTCGGGCGCTCTAACGGCAGGCAGCTTGGCCCTTTGGGTCCCGGTGAGGTTCTCTGCCCGCGGTGCTTGTTTCTTCGTGTCCAGAGCTGATGCCAGCACTAGCAGGCTCTCCTTTGGAGTTGGAGCTATAAACAGCTGTGAGAAACGCTCTCAGCTGGTCGAAAGAACTTTTTAAACTGTTTTCAGCGCGGGGTCATTGTGCGCTGACCAGAACGTGGGCTTGGTCACACTTACCTGCAATTTGAGACTGATTGTCCTCGGTAGTGAGGATCAGCGCCCCTGAGGAATTCTGGTCGAAATATGCCGTCTTGCTAGACTACTTCTGAACAGCAATTTAAAAAAATCTGTGGAAATAAAACTCACCCTTTGCGTGCCGGTTCTGACTCTTTCGGGGGTGGGGTGGGGAGGATGAGCGCGAAGCCTCTTTAGTACTCCTCGCTTAAGAACAAGAATCTACTGATGGAATAATTACTCAGGAGTAGTCTCCCGAGAGCAGTCTTTATGGTGTTTGTGCCCTTATTAGCAAACCATTAGCGTTGGTGTTTGTTTTCTACTTTTTCTGGCTTTTTAATCAAGCAAATTTAGTGCTATTAAAGTAAGTATTGTGTTTGCCATGTTTTATCTTATGTATAAAACTTAGGAAAAGCATATAAGGATCCTTTGGAGGTGGGTAAGGAATAAGAGCAAGCTGTTCAAATTAAGTTCCTTGAGGTGAAGGACCCAGGCCTTCTGTATTTACTACCACCTCTGCAGTCATTGTCATAACTCTGTAAACATTATTTGTGCTAATTTGACCACCATCTAAAACTGTACATTTGATAGAAGCATCACATTCATGAAAAAACTATGTTAGAACTGACACATTTTTTACATTATGCCTTGTGAAGTTGCTGTGAGTCTGAAAATGTCTTGCTAGCACACTCCAACTTATATAACAGCTTATCAAAGAAGAGAATCAGCAGACATGCTTCTCATACTTGAAACTTTAAACTCTGTAGCTAAAGGATAATTAGGATTCTGGCTCCTTTATCTACCCACCCCACTCCCACCCCCCAGTGCCCAGTAGAAATACTTAGCAGCTGGACAGTGATATTCTGTGGAAAGATGAAGGAATTCGACTTCCTTAGTCAAATGGTGGCCAAGCCTTTGTAGCATTCAGAATGGAGAGAACCATGTTTATAGACTGAGGATTAGTGGAACAGCTGTACTCTAGAGCTTCTGTGATGGCCTGGGACCATCACAGGTCAATAATGGAGTTTGGTTGTTGCCTGCCCTTGGTATGACCCTTCAGATTGTTCTCTCTAGGTTTAAACACAGCTTCCTATCTTCTGTCCTTTGTTCTTTCTGTTTTAATGTTTTTGAGCAATAGAAGCAAGCATACTGGCTCTTTACATTCGTTGAAATCAATTGGAGTCAGATTTTTAGAGTTGTGAGGGGCCATATGAGTCCATTTTGTTTGATACTATTGGAGAACATGTAGGCTCTGAGGGGGAAGTGACTTGACCAAGATGATCACATAACTAGGGTCAAAACCCATTCCCCAATAGCATGCTACCTCCTGGGGGAGCCCTTTTAAGGGTGGGAGTGGGGAGGAGTGGGCAGATGGTAGAGCTCCACATTAGAATTTTTACAAAGTAGAGGGCTCAGATGTGCACCATTTTCTCCTACTTCACCTACATTTTTTTTTTTTTTAAAGATTTTATTTATTTATTCATTTATCCCCCCCTTGCTGCTTGTGCTCGCCGGGTCAGCCAACCACGCCGTGCGGGCGGGCCCGCCCTCACCAGGAGGCCCTGGGAACCGAACCCAGGGCCTCCCATATGGCAAACGGGAGCCCTACTGATTGAGCCACAGCCGCTTCCCTTTCACCTACATTTTGACCAGACTAAGTTTAACCATGTATCCCTTATTCTTCCTGAACTTTCAGGAGAATTGGAATATACTTTGAAAGAATTTTAGCCCACATTCACTTAAGTTTATCTTGAGAATATTATATATAGTATATAAAAAAACCCGAAAAGTTGATTGGCTGTTAGAGTTAAACTGATACTGCCACATCTTGGGTAAAATTTCTAGTGCCTTGTTGCACCCTCTGCTGGCTTTGCAGGGACAGTTAATTGCAGTATTTGCTGACAGTCAGGATTCTACAGTTGTGCTGACAGATTCTGATTCATAAATAAGGAAGTAAACAGTCTTGTGGGATTTGGCCACATAGGTCATATTTTTATATTTTCGTTTTTCAACACAAACAGCTGCAGTTACAGCGACTCTTGGATGGAGAGGAGGAAAGATAAAAAATATGCACCCTTCAATGGGCATCTGCATGGAGTGAAGCCAGGCTGATGAGAATAAACTGTAGGGAGATCTCATGAGACTAAGTAGGAAGAACACAGTAAGAGGCACATCACTGTGAACATGTGTAAGGTCATGTTGTTAAGCAAAAGTAAACCCATCCATGCTTATGAGATGGGTTCTGGGCTCTCAGTTACTACTCAAGAAAGGGATCCAGAAATCACTGTAGATGTATGTATGGTATCCCTTAGTCTACACATGATCTCAGTTAAAGGCTAAGAAGCTATCATCCCTTAATTTAAAAAGAAATTTAAAAAGATGCAGAAGGAAGTTAGGCCAGTCAGGATGCATAGCAGAGAGATCAGCAAAGTTCTCCAAGGGAAATGTTAGAAAAGCCTCCCTAGTGGGGACACCATTTTTATTCCTGGTAATAAGTTAGAGGGTCACATTGGGCCTCCTGGAATCATAACTGTCTCCTTCAGGTGGAGCAGCTGAGTACCTGTAGACTTATCTGGATACTTGCTGGAGATGATCACAAGGCCTAAGAACATCTCACCAGTCTCTAAATTAGACGATACACAATATGATTGATAGAGTAAAAAAATAAAAATAAAGATCACTATTGATTGTTCTGGCCCAGTCATGATTATGGTCCTCAAAGGCCAAGAATGTGGTGGGCATTACCAGGAAGGGTGTTGAAAACAACTAAACCAAACCCTTGGGAAGTGGATGTGGCTCAGGCGACTGAGCTCCCACCTACCACATGGGAGGTCCTGGGTTCTGTTCCGGGTGCCTCCTGGAGAAGATAAGCAGACAGCGTGCTGGTGCAACAGGCAGGCATGGTGAGCTGATACAACAAGATGACACAACACGGAGACACAAAGAGGAAAGACAGAGACACAACAAAGCAGGGAGCTGAGGTGGCTCAAGGGAGTGAATGCCTCTCTCCCACATGGGAGGTCCCAGGTTCGGTTCCTAGTGCCTCCAAAAGAGAAGATGAGCAGACACGGAGAGCAGACAGCAAGTGCAAACAACAAATGGGGGGGGGGGTGTAAATAAATAAAATAAATCTTTTAAAAAAAAAAAACACGAAAAAACCAAACCCTTATCTTTCCCACGAAAAAGACCAAAAATGGATTTGCAGCCACAATCATTTAAGGAATTCTGGTGTCTATAGCTCAAGAAAAAAACCCAACAGCTGAAAAAAGTCCCCCAGAAACCCAAATAAAATGAGTTTCTAGTTGTTTTTTTTTTTTTTTTCCCAGTCTGGAGAGAGGTTGGGGGAGGGGTATGATCAAAGTCTACCAAACCATGAGAGAGATGAATAAGATTAATATATTGCTATAATTTAAGAACCCAGTTTAATAAATAAGGTCTGCTATATGGCAGACACTGTATTAAATATTAAACATCTTTTAATGCTTGAAAGATTGTTTATGGGAGAGGGGCAAATAATAACGTTCAACTCATTGCCCAAAGAGATAGTCTAAACTGAAACTCTAAGGTTTAAGAAGCTTTTAGAAAAAAATATATGGATAGACCAATAAAAGTTTATTCAGGAATTTTGGGGATATTTGGGGTATGTCCCTAATTACTTGAGGTGATGTCATAGAAGCCAACCACAACTTTCTACAAAACATCTCTTGGTATAACTAGGTAGACTATTAGTGTATCCAAATTTGACATTACTTATGATAAGGTCTGTTAGTCAAGAAAATGATTGGTGAGCGTAATCCAATAATTTTTTTTAGGGGAGTGGGATCCAGATAAGATAGTTTTTTCTAGGTTAAAGCTAGAGTTTCCATTGTGACAGTCAAGGCTTTTGATCAACTGGCTCTATATCTTGTCATTCTCTTGTTGTTATGGCTGTTGTTTTAAAAAATCGTGTCTTTATATTAGAGCCCGCATAAATCTCCCTTCTTTATTGTCTTTCCCCAAAGTGGCTGACACAGTGCTAGTTAGAGTTAGGGTACTTAAAAAAATGAAACACATCACGAATTTACGTGTCATCCTTGTGCAGGGGCCGTGCTAATTTTCTCTGTATTTTTCCAGTTTTAATATATGTGCTGCTGAAGCGAACATGTGTTAGGGCACTTAAATACTTGTTGAATTGAATATCATTTGGGGCCTTTTGAGATGTTTTAGAAAAACAAAGACATTTTTGCTTTATGAACAGGCCTGTTTTCCTCAGGTCTTGTTAAGCCTGTGAACTGTCAGCTATGCTTAGTTGTTTGGCTGGTATCTAGAATCATTAGAAAGTGAAGTGGAGAAGAGCCCTTAACAGCATGGTTCATCTCCCAGTTTCACACCTCACCTCTAAGATGGTGTAAAAAGCTTTCTATAATGTATTCTTTGATGTTTTGTTTTATTTGTTTTAAATCTTATATCTCTCTCTATTAGATCTTGGGAAAAAGAATCTGTAATTTTTCTCTAACTACCTTGTAGAGAAGCTCTCTTTACACTAGAGAACTTCTGAAGCCATTCAACTCCCAAGAATATTACCAAAATAAACCACTTGCCTTGCCTGCAGATCCTCGTAGAGGACCATCTTTTTCTGACTCCTCTATAAATTCTCAGTACCTAGCTTTTCATTTCTTTCCTTTTATCCTTTCCCCCCTTTTCTATTGAAGTAAAACACATACAGAAAAGGACACAAATCATAATTGTACAATTCAGTTTATTACAAAGTGAACATACTCATGTAATCAGTCCCCATGTCTAGAAATAGAACCCCCTCTTATTCCCCATCCCTATTGCTATCCCATTCTCCTCCAAAGTTAACGACTGCCCTGACTTCTAACATCATGGATTAGTTTTGTCCATTTGAAACTTTATATAAATGAAACCAAACAGTATGTATTCTTTTGTGTCTGGCAGTTTTTGCTCAAAGCTGTGTTTGTGAATTCCATCTATGTTGTTGCATGCAGCTGTAGTTCTTTTATTTGAATTTTTATATATTATTCCATTTTTTGAGTGTATCAACATTTATTTATTCATTCTACTGAAAACAAATATTTGGATTGTTTCCTGTTTGGGGTTATGTATGAATAATGGTGCTGTGAATATCCTTTTTTTTTTTTTTTTTTTAAGATTTTATTTATTTATTCATTTACCCCCCCCCCCTTGCTGCTTGTGCTCATTGGGTCAGCTAACCACGCCGTGCGGGCGGGCTTGCCTTCACCAGGAGGCCCCGGGAACCGAACCCAGGGCCTCCCATATGGTAAACGGGAGCCCCACTGATTGAGCCACAGCCGCTTCCCTGTGAATATCCTTGTACATGTATTTTGGTCACATGCATTTGAATTTCTGTTGGGTAAATACCTAGAATTGAATTGCTGGTTCATAGGGAGTGCATGTTTTCAACTCTACTGATAATGCCAGTTTTTCTAATTGTACCAATTTATATTTCTACCAGTAATATATGAGAATTCCAGTTGTTCCACCTTCTTGCTAACACTTGGTATTGTCACATTAAAAAAAAAAAAAGATTTATTTATTTATCCCCTTCCCCCCATTGTTTGTGCTTGCTGTTTGCTCCTCTTCTTTTTTTTTTTGAACTGGGGGCCTCTCATGTGGGAGGGAGGTGCCTAATCCCTTGAGCCACCTCCATTCCCTGTTGTGTCTTGTCGTGTTTCCTCGCTGTCTCTCTTGGTTGTGTCATCTCACTGGGTCATCTTGTTGCATCAGCTTGCTGCGCCAGCCTGCTGTGTCAGCTAGCTGTCTTGCTCGTCTTCTTTAGGAGGCACTGGGAACTGAACCCAGGATCTCCTATGTGGTAGGTGGGTACCCAACTGCTTGAGCCATATCTGCTTCCCTTGTCAGTCTTTTTAATCATGGCCATTCTGGTAGGTTTGCAGTAATATCTCATTGTGATTTTAATTGGCATTTCTCAGAAGACTAATGAAATTGTGCTCCTTTTCAATTGTTAAATTATCTATTTGGATATCCTTTCTGTGAAGTGTCTGTACAAGTCTTTTTCCTTGTAGGAATTCTATATATCCTTGATGTGAACCATTTTTGTTTTTTTATGTTGTAAATCCTTTCCAAATCTGTGGTTTACCTCTTTTTATGGTATTCTTTGATAAACAGAAGTTTAAAACTTTAATGTGTCTGGTTTTGCAGTATGTTCTTTTATGGTTAGCGTTTTTGTGTTCCATTTAAGAAATCTTTTCATACCTTGCTCTCATGTAGATATTTTCCCATGTTATCTTTTAGAAGCTTTATGATTTTGCCATTCACATTTAGATCTACAAACCATTTGGAATTGATTTTTGTGTATGGTGAGATAAAAAACACAAGCTTCATTTTTTCCCCATATAGATATCCAACTGACCCAGCACCATTTATTTAAAGACTATTTTCCTACTTCTCTACAGTGTCACCTTTGTCATAAATCAAGTGTCTGTTATATGTGCAAGATTGTTTCTGAACTGTTTGTTCTGTTCCACTGGTCTATTTGTCATTGTGCCAATATCACACTGTCTTAATTACTGGACTTTATAATAAGTTCTCAATATCTGGTAAAGCAAGTCCTTTCACCTTGTTCCCCTTATTTTAAAGTTACTTTAGATATTCTTAGCCCTTTGCGTTTCCATATAAATTTTAGATTCAGTTTGTCATGTTCAATCAAGAGAAACAAACAAAAAAACCTGATGGGTTTTTCATAAGGATTGCATTGTGTCTAAAAGTCAATATATAGAGAAATCACATCTTTATGATTTTGAGTCTTCCAATCCATGAACCTGATATTTCCATTTATTTAGGTCTTCTTTAATTTCTCTTGGTAATAGTTCATAGTTTTCTTTGTAGAGGTCTTATACACTGTATTAGTCAGCCCAAAGGGGTGCTGATGCAAAAGTACCAGAAATCGGTTGGCTTTTCTAAAGGGTATTTATATGAGGTAGAAGCTTACAGTCACAAGGCCCTAAAGAGTCCAACTCAGGGTACCATAAGAGGTACTTTATCTCACCCAAAGTCATTGGCCATGTGTTGAAGCAAGATAGCAGGCAATTTCTGCGAGGGTTCAGCCTTCTTTCCTCTTAAGGTCCCAGCTTCTTCCCATCCCAGCTGTAGGCTGGCATAAGGCTCATCTCTTTCCCTGGGGCTTGTTTCTTTCCAGGTTCAGCTGCTCTGCTCTCTTCACAAGGTCAGCTGTAGACTATCAGACTTATCTCTCTTCCTGGGGCCTTTGCTGTGTCTAATGAGCTGTCTCTCTTCCTCTGTGTTCTTCTCTGTGTATATCTACTTCCATGTGAGAGTCAGTTTTATCAGCCTGCCAAGGAGTGGGGACTCAGCCCTGCATACCCTAATGATGTTGTCAAATCAGAGCCCTAATCTTAACATAATTTAATCACATACATCTCAGCTGAATCTAATACAGTCAAAGGGTATCACACCCAGAGGAAGAGACCAGTGTACAAACATAATCAAATATCTTTTTTGGAATTCATAAATAATATCAAACTGCTACACATACCTTTCATTAGATTTGTTCCAAGGTATTCGATTTTTTTAAATGCTATCATTGATGGTATCTGTAGTGGATGCTATGATCCAACACTGAAATCCCTCTTCAGGAATGGAGGACGTACTCCCTCAGCTGCTGGGACTGCTGCTAGAAAACAGCTCTCAGGCGTCAGCCTTCTTTTGAGTTTGCCTTGGTTGAAAAAAACTGTCTCACCTAAGGAGATGCCTCCTTCCAGGCTAGTCTGCAGCCAATGACTGATCCAACCTGGAGGTATAAAGCCTGCCTCCCCACTCCAAATCAGTACCAGCTCCAGAGCTCCCTATGGTGTTGACTAGGGCTTTTTTGGGACAGCTTATTTACGTTCTCTTGCACATATATTTATCCCCAAAGTACTTCTTAATAAAGGTCCTGCATGGTAATCTTTGTCTCCCAGTCTGCTTCACAGGGAACCTAACCCATACCATTTTAAAATAGCATTTTCTAACTGCTTCTTGCTGATCTTTAGAAATATAGTTCACTTTTATATATCGACTTTGTATCCAGCTTCTTTTGAAATATAGTTCACTTTTATTTTTATTTTTATTTATTTATTTTTTAAAGATTTTATTTATTTATTCATTTATTCCCCCCTTGCTGCTTGTGCTCGCTGGGTCAGCTAACCACGCCGTGCGGGCGGGCTTGCCTTCACCAGGAGGCCCCGGGAACCGAACCCGGGGCCTCCCATATGGCAAACGGGAGCCCTACTGATTGAGCCACAGCCGCTTTCCTAGTTTACTTTTATATATCGACTTTGTACCAGCTACTCACTGAACTCATTTATTAATCCTAATAATTTATCTGTTGGTTCTTTTGGATTTCATACATACACTATCATACTGTTTATAAAAAATGATGTTTTCTTTTTTTCCTTTCCAATCTTTATATCCTTTATTTCTTTCTTACCTCATTGGCTTGGACTTTCTAAACAATGCCAAATAGAAGTGGTGTTAGCAAGCATCCTCATCCTATTCCCAGTCTGAGAGGAATAACTTTTAATATTTCACCAGTAGATATGATGTTTGCTGTGTTTTTTTTTTGTTGTTACCCTTTATCAATTTTAAAAGTTTCCTTCTAGT
Source organism: Tolypeutes matacus (assembly GCA_026826555.1). Classification (NCBI taxonomy): domain Eukaryota; kingdom Metazoa; phylum Chordata; class Mammalia; order Cingulata; family Chlamyphoridae; genus Tolypeutes; species Tolypeutes matacus. The sequence goes on from JAKSZT010054532.1 coordinate 2,601,639, forward strand.
CCTGGTTTCCTAAGAGTTTTGTTTTAATCATGAAAGGATGTTTCATTGTATCATGTGCTTTTCCTGCATCTATTGAGATGATCCTGTTTTTTTTCTCCTTTATTCTGTTAATGTGATGTTAAACCAACCTTGCATTCCTGGGATAAATCCTACTTAGTCTTGATGTATTCATTTTATGTATTGCTGGATTTGGTTTGCTAACATTTCATTTAGGATCTTTGCATCTATATTCATGAATGAGATTAGCATGAAATTTTCTTTTCTTTTTTTTTTTAATCAGCTTTTGTTATCAAATTTAAGCTGAACTTATAAAATCAGGTGAAAAGTGTTTAATTTTTTTTGTCTAAGAGTTTATGTAATATTTATTCCTTAACTGTTTGGTAGCATTGATGAAGTAGTTTGGAAAGGAGGATTTTTTTGGAGAAGGTTTTTAATTATAGAGTTAGTATCTTAATAGATATAATATTTTTGGATTTTCTGTTTTTACTTAATGTCAGCTTTGGTAAGTTTCGTGTTTTAGGAATTTATTTCATCCAAAATTTTAAATTTATTCACATAAAGATTTTCATGATTCACTCAATATTTTTTTGTGGCTATATTGAGGCATACTTTACATATCATAAAATTCACCCATTTTAAAAGTACAATTCAATAATTTTATTTTTTTATTTTTTATTTTTTTTTAAGATTTTATTTATTTATTCATTTATCCCCCCCCTTGCTGCTTGTGCTCGCTGGGTCAGCTAACCACGCCGTGCGGGCGGGCTTGCCTTTACCAGGAGGCCCCGGGAACCGAACCCGGGGCCTCCCATATGGTAAACGGGAGCCCTACTGATTGAGCCACAGCCGCTTCCCTCAATAATTTTAGTAAATTCATAGAGTTGTGCAACCATCACTACAATCCAGTTTATGAATATTTATATCACCCCATAAAGTTCTTTTGTGGCCAATTATAATTAATCCTTTCCCCACCTCCAGTCCTAGGCAAGCACTTTTTTGCTTTCTAACTCTATCAATTTGCTTTTCCTAGACATTTATTTAAATGCAGCAAAAATGCATAACTTTACAAAAGTACATATTTGTATGGTTTCACTAATATGAACTAATTATAATAAGTAAACTCATAGATTTAAAATCTAGAATATAAGTTACCAGGAGATAGAATGAGGGTAGAAAATGGGGAGCTGATTCTTAATTTGTGCAGAATTTCTAATTAGGTTGATTGTAAATGTTTGGAAATGGATAAAGGTGGTGGTAGCACATTATTGTGTGTATAATTAACAGCATGGAAATGTGTGCAAATATGGTTGAAAGGAGAAGTATATCACTAGAAGGAAAACTAGAGGACAAAACATGGGACTGTATAACACAGTGAAGCCTGTTGTGGATGATGACTTTGGTTAATAGTACAAATATAAGAATGATCTTTCATAAACTATAAAAAATGTGCATCACTATTACAAGATGTTAATAAAAGGGCGGTGTATGAGAAAAAGTACACTTAATGCAAACTATGGACTGTAGTTAACAGTAATGTTTTAGTATTCTTTCATTGATTATAACATAGGGAGAACACCAATGCTAAGTGTCAACAATGGGGGTATAAGGGGTGTGGGGTTTTTCTTTTTGGAGTAATGAAAATGTTCTAAAATTGATTTGTGGTGATGAATGCACAGTTCTGTGATTATACTGAGAACCATTGATTGTACACTTTGGATGGATTGTATGGAGTGTGAATATATCTCAGTAAAACTGCTTATAAAAACATGTGCATTGTCTTTATGTCTAGCTTCTTTCACTTAGCATAATGTTTTTGAGATTCTTCCACGTTGTTGCTTGTATCAGTACTTCATTCCTTTTCATTGTGGAATAAATGTTCTATTTAATGGATATACCATGTTTTGTTTTTCCATTCATTAGTTGATGGATATTTCTGTTGTTTCCAATTTGTGCCTATTACAAATAATGCTATTGTGACCATTTGTAGGCAACACTTTTGTCGACATATTGTTTTCATTTCTTTTGGGTAGATTCCTAGGAGAGGACTTTCTGGGACATATGGTAAATCTATGTTTAATTTTTTTTTCATTCTTTTTTATTTGAAATAATTTTCTATATTAGAGAAGTTGTGGATTTACAGAACAATCATACATCAGATACAGGGTTCTCATACACCACCCCACCACCAACACCTTGCATTTGTGTGAAATATTTGTTATAATTGATGATAGCACATTTTTAGAATTGTACTGTTAATTAAAGCCTATGGTTTAACTTAAGGTTTACTGTGTAATGTAGTTACATGGATTTTAAAAAAAATTATTCTCTTACCATATATACAATCTTAACATTTCCCCTTTTAATCATATTAAGATATATATTTCAGTACTGTTAATTGCATTCACAAAGTTGTGCTACCATCACCAACCATTACCAAAACATTTCCATCATTCCAAATAGGAGCCTTGTATATTTTAAGCCTTAATTTCCAATTTCTTATCTCTACCCCATCCCCTGGTAACCCATATTCTAGATTCTGACTCTGTGAGTTTGCTTATTTTAACTGTTTTCATTTCTCTTGGGTTTCCTAGGAAAGGAATTTCTGAAACATATGGTAAAACTATGTTTAACTTTAAAGTAACTGCCAAACTGTTTTCTAAAGGGCTACACCATTTTACATTCTCATGAAAAATGTGCAAGTATTCTAGTTTTTCCATTTCCTCTCAGCACTTGTTTTTGTCTTTTTTATTATAGCCTTTCTAGTGGATATGTTGTGGTGTGTAATTGTGGTTTTAATTTGCTTTTCCCTAGTGACTAATGATGTTGAGCATCTTTTCATGTGTCTTTAGCTATTAATATATTATCTTTGTGAAATGTCTATTTAAATTTTTTACCCATTTCTTTATTGGGTTGTATGTCTTATTATTGGATTGTAAGAGTTCTTTCTATATTCAGGTTGCTAGCACTTTATCAGATATATTATTTGCAAATATTTTCACCCATGTTTAGTGGGTGATTTGAAGAGCAAAAGTTTTAAATTGTGATGTATCACAATTTTTTAAAATTTTATGGGTCATAATTTTGGGGATATGTCTAAGAATGTTTTTCCCCACCTAAGATCACAAAGATTTTTACCATGTTTTCACCTATACATTTTATGGATTTAGTTCTTACATTTAGATCTCTCATCCATTTTGACCTAATTTTTTAATTTTTAATTTATTCATTTTTAAGCAGTTTTATTGAGATATATTCACATACCATATGTGTATAATCAACGTGTATCCAACATGTATAATCCATGGCTTTTAGTAAAAGCACAATGTTGTGCATTTATCATCACAAAAGATTTTAGAACAATTTCATTACTCCAAAAAGAAAAATTTCACATCCCTTAGCAGCATTTTGACCTAATTTTTGTCTATAAGTGAAGTTAAAGATCAAAGTTCTTTTTTTTGGAATATGAATATTCAATTTTCACAGCATCATATCTTGAAAGATGATCTTTCCCCGCTTGGATTGTCTTGGCTCCTTTATTTTATTTATTTATTTATTTTAAAGCAGTTTATTTTTTCTGTCAGTATAACATTTCAAAATATTATTATTTTTACATTAGAAGCATTACAGGATTATAGATAATTCATGGAAAAGTATAATGTTCACATATACCCTGCTATTGTTGATACTTTGTATTTGTGTGGTACTTTTTTTTTTTTGGCATATATTTTAAAAGATGCTTAAATTACATAAATGTTATACAAAAATTACAGGGATTCCCATGTTCCCCACCTCCCACACCTCCCCTAACCTCCCACATAAACATCTTTCATTAGTGTGGCACATCACCTGCAATGCATATACACATCCTGGGGCTTTGCCACTAAACATGGACCATAGACCATTGTAGACCCCACTCTCTCCCACATAGTTCTGCATGGTATATGCTGATGTAAAATGGCCTATATCTGTCATTGTAATGTCACTTAGGATAATTCCCAAGTCCTGAAAAAGCCCCTGTATTACAACTGCTTTTCCTCTCACTGTCCAGAAAGCATACAGTGGCCACTGGCTCCAACTGACTCTTGTAATTTCTTCCATTGCTTGATCACAATATGTCTACAACAGAATATCATTAAGTCCACTCTAGTCCATGGCTCTTCCCCCAATCCCGAGGAGTTTGGGATGGTGATGTCCACTCCACCTCCAAGTGAGAGGGGGCCCATATCCCATGGATATGATGGATGGGATTATCCTGCCTGCAGCTGCAGGCTCTCTCCATTCCCTGGGATGGCCATTGTCCATCATCGTCTCCTCACTTGGCTCCTTTATTGAAAATTTATTGTTGTAAGTGTAAGGATTAATTTCTGTACTCTCAATTCTATTCCATTTATCTGACTGCCTATCTTGTGCCAATAGCATACTCACTTGATTACTGTAGCTTACAAAACAATCACGCATTATATGCAGAATTCCCATACATCACCCTTCCACCAACACCTGTAGACAAATGTTGTGGAACATTTGTTACAGATTGTGAAAGAACATCATCAGACTATTACCACTAACTGTGGTCCATAGTGTACATTTGGTATATTTTTTCCATAACCCCCCTATTATTAACACCATGTATTAGTATTGTACATTTGTTATAGCTCATGAGAGTATACTCTCATATTTCTATTGTTAACCACAGTTCATCTTCCACCACATGGTTCACTGTGTTATACAGTCCCATGCCTTGTACAAGCTATCCAAAATGTACACTCAGTGGCTCTTACTTTCATCACAGAGTTGTGGATTGATCATCTCAGTAAATTTTTGAATCTTTTCCTTAGTCCAAAAGAGAAAATCCCGTACCTCCCTATTATTGACCCTTAGCATTGCTATAGTACTTTCTTTGACACTGATGCAAGAATATTAAAATATTGCTGTTAAGTATAGTCCATATGTTATATTAATTGTATTTCCTCATGCATCACCATATTCTTACCACATTGGAATAGTGATGTACATTTGTTCTAGTTCATAGAAGAAGATTCTTGTATTTGCACTATTAACCACAATTCTCATCTACCTCTGGGTTCACTGTGTTATTCAATCCCTAGATTATTCCCTAGCTTTCTTTCAGTTGACATTTACATCCCTAGACTTTTCGACCACAATCACATTTATGAACCAGCCATGCTAGTTATACACACTATAATGTGTTACCATCAATTCTATCCATTTCTACACATTTACAGTCAAGCTAATTAAAAAATCCTACATACATTAAGCATCAGTACCCCATCTAAGCCCTCATCCTATCTCCTAGTAACCTATATTCTAGATTTTAACTTTAAGTGTTTATTCTTCAAATTTAGTTCATATTAGAGAGACCATGCAATATCTGTCCTTTTGTGTCTAGCTTATTTCCCTTAGCATAATGTCCTCAAGGTTCATCCGTGTTATCATATGTGTCCCAATTTCATTTCCTCTCACAGCAGCATAGTATTCCATTGTATGTTTATACCACATTTTGTTTATCCACTCATCAGTTGAAGGACACTTGGGTTCTTTCCATCTTTTGGCAATTGTGAATAATGCCACTATGAACATCAGTGTGCAAATGTCTGTTCATGTCACTGTTTTCAGTTCTTCCAGATATATTTCTAGTAGAAGGATTGCCAGATCATACCGCAGTTCCATATTTAGCTTCCTGAGGAACTGCCAAACTGTCTTCCACAGAGGCTGCACCATTCTACATTCCCACCAACAGTGAAGGAGTGTTCCTATTTCTCCACATCTTCTCCAAAACTTGCTGTTTTCTGTTTTTTAATAATGGCCATTCTATGCAGTGTGAGATGATATTGCATTGTAGTTTTGTTTTATTTTATTTTATTTTATTTTATGGTACTGGGGCTGAGGAATGGGCCTGGGACCTGGTATGTAGAAAGCCGGTGCTGAACCACTGAGCCACATTGGCTCCTGTGAGTTCATTATTTTGTTTGCTTGTTGTTTGTTTATTTGTTTTTAGGAGGCACCGGGGATTGAACCCAGGACCTCCCATGTGGGAAGCAGGCACTCAACCGCTTGAGCCATATCTGCTGCCCCGCATTATAGTTTTGATTTGCATTTCCCTAATAGCTAGTGATTTTGAACATTTTTTCATGTGCATTTTGCCATTTGTGTTTCCTCTTTGGAGAAATGTCTATTTAAGTCTTTTGCCCCTTTTAAAATAGGATTGCTTGCTCTTTTATTGTTGAGTTGTATGATCTCTTTATATATCATGGAAATCAAACCCTTATCGGAAATGTGGTTTCCAAATATATTCTCCCATTGAGTGGGCTGCCTTTTTAACCTTCTTGACAAAGTCTTTTGAATCACAAAAGTGTTTAAGTGTGAGGAGGTCTGAATTATCCATTTATTTCTTTATTTGCTTGTGCTTTTGGTATAAGATTTAAGAAACCCCACCTCCCACCAGATCTTGAAGATGTTTCCCTACGTTTTCTCCTAGAAGTTTATTTATGGTGGTAGCTTTTATATTTAGGTTTTTGATTCATTTTGAGTTAATTTTTGTATAAGGTGTGAAATAGGGGTCCTCTTTCTTTCTTTTGGATATGGGCATCCTTGTTTTTATGCGATCTCAATAGGAAAGCTTTCAGTCTTCCACCAATGACTACAATGTTATCTGTGGGTTTTTCCTATATTCCCTTTATCATGTTGAGAAAGTTTCCTTCAATTCCTATCTTCTGAAGTATTTTTATTAAGAAAGGATGGTGTATTTTGTCAAATGCCTTTTCTGCGTCAATTGAGATGATCATGTGATTTTTCTTCTTTGATTTATTAATGTGATGTATTACACTGACTGATTTTCTTTTGTTCAATTACTCTTGCTTGCCTGGTATAAAACCCACTTGATCATGATGAATAATTCTTTCAATGTGTTAGTTGGATTCGATTAGCAAGTATTTTTTTTATTTTTTTTTATTTTATTTTTATATTTTTTATTTTTTAAAGATTTTATTTATTTATTCATTTATCCCCCCCCTGCTGCTTGTGCTCGCTGGGTCAGCCAACCACACCGTGCGGGCGGGCCTGCCCCCACCAGGAGGCCCCGGGAACCGAACCCCGGGCCTCCCACATGGTAAACAGGAGCCCCACTGATTGAGCCACAGCCGCCTCCCCGATTAGCAAGTATTTTTGTTGAGGAGTATTGCATCCCTATTCATTATGTAAATGGGTCTGTAACTTTGTTTTTTGTAATATCTTCACCTGGCTTTGGTATTAGGGTGATAGTGGCTTCATAGAATGAGTTTGGTAGTGTTCCTTTCTGTTGAATTTTTTGGAAGAGTTTGAATAAAATTGGTATCAAATCTTTATTGAATGCTTGGTAGAATTCACTTGTGAAGTCATCTGGTGCTGAGGTTTTCATTTTGGGGCATTGTTTGGTGGCTGTTTCAATCTCTTTACTTGTGATTGGTTTGTTGAGGTCATCTTCTTCTAGGGTCAGTGTAGATTGTTTATATGTTCCTAGGTACCAAATTTTAGATTTGTTATTTCTCTTTTTTTTTCTCTTAATTTCATTTTTTTCTGCTCTGATCTTTTTATTTCATTCCTTCTGCTTGCTTTGAGTATAGTTTGCCGTTCTTTTTCTAGTTAATCTAGCTGTGTATTTAGGTCTCTGATTTTAGCTCTTTCTTCTTTATTAATGTTAACATTGAGTGCTATAAATTTCCCTTTCAGCACTGCCTTTGCCACATCCCTTAGATTCTTTATTTATTTATTTATTTATTTTTTTATCAGTGCTTTGACACTCTGTTTTTTTTTTTAACTTTATTTTGTACATTTAATAATTGAAAACATAAGCAATTAAAAACTAAAAAGTAAACACAGATGAATAAATATATACATTTCTCAATTAAATGTAATGGATACATGTAAATTTTTTGTTTCGTTTTTTGTTTGTTTTTTGTTTTGTTTTTTTTGTGTGTGTGTGAATCAAACAATATATTACACAATGTATTTGGTTCATAGTAATGCATTCATACAGTATTTGTCCTTTTGTGTCTGGCTTGCTTCACTCAACATAATGTCATCCAGGTTCATCCATGTTGTCATATGCTTTATGACTTCATTTCTTCTTACAGCTGCATAATATTCCATTGTGTGAACATACCACAGTTTGTTTATCCATTCATCTGTTGATGGACACCTGGGTTGTTTCCAACTTTTGGCAATGATGAATAATGTGGCTGTGAACATCGGTGTGCAGATGTCTGTTCGTGTCACTGCTCTCAGTTCTTCTGGGTATATACCAGGTAGTGGTATTGCAGGGTCATGTGGCAAGTCTATATTCAACTTCTTTAGGAACTGCCAAACAGTCCTCCATAGTGGTTGTACCATCCTGCATTCCCACCAACAGTGAAGAAGTGTTCCTATCTTTCCACATCCTCTCCAACACTTGTAGTTCTCTGTCTTTTTAATAGTGGCCATTCTGATAGGGGTGAAATGATATCTCATTGTAGTTTTGATTTGCATTTCCCTAATCATGAGTGATGTTGAGCATTTCTTCATGTGTTTTTTTGCCATTTGTATTTCTTCTTCGGAGAAATGTCTATTCAAGTCTTTGGCCCATTTTTTAATTGGGTCATTTGTCTTTATATTGTTGAGCTGTAACATCTCTTTATATATCCTAGATATTAAATCCTTATCAAATATGTGATTTCCAAATATTTTTTCCCATTGAGTTGGCTGCCTTTTCACCCTTCTGACAAAGTACTGTGAGGTGCAAAAGTGATGAATTTTGAGGAGGTCCCATTTATCTACTTTTTCTTTTGTTGCACGTGCTTTGGGTGTGAAGTCCAAGAAACCACCACCTACTACAAGGTCTTGAAGATGTTTCCCTACATTTTCTTCTAGTAGTTTTATGGTCCTGGCTTTTATATTTAGATCTTTGTTCCATTTTGAGTTGATTCTTGTATAGGGGGTGAGATAGGGGTCCTCTTTCATTCTTTTGGTTATAGATATCCAGTTCTCCCAACACCATTTGTTGAAGAGACTGTTTTTTCCCATCAGCGTGGGCTTGGTAGGTTTGTCAAAAACCAGTTGACTGTATAGGTGAGGGTTTATTTCTGGATTCTCAATTCTATTCCACTGATCGATATGTCTTTCTTTATGCCAGTACCATGCTGTTTTGACCACTGTAGCTTTGTAATATGTTTCAAGGTCAGGCAGTGAAATTCCTCCCACATTGCTCTTCTTTTTTAGAATCCTTTTGGCTATTCGGGTGCACTTACCCTTTCAGATGAATTTGGTAATTGCCTTCTCTAATTCTGTAAAGTAAGCTGTTGGGATTTTGATTGGTATTGCATTGAATCTATAAATCAGATTGGGCAAGATTGACATCTTCACGATATTTATTCTTCCAATCCATGAACACGGAGTGTCTTTCCATTTGTTTAGGTCTTTTTAAATTTCTTTTAGCATTGTTTTGTAGTTTTCTGCATATAGGTCCTGTACTTCTTTGGTTAAATTAACTCCTAGGTATTTGAGTCTTTTTGTTGCTGTTGAAAATGGAATTTTCCTCCTGATTTCCTCCTCTGATTGTTCAGTACTAGTGTACAAAAACATTATTGATTTTTGCGTGTTGATCTTATATCCTGCCACTTTGCTGAACTCATTTATTAGTTCAAGTAGCTTTGTTGTGGATACGTCAGGATTTTCTAAATACAGGATCATGTCATCTGCAAACAGTGAGAGTTTTACTTCCTCTTTTCCTATTCGGACGCCTTTAATTTTTTGGTCTTGTCTAATTGCCCTAGCTAGAACTTCTAGTACAATGTTGAATAACAATGGTGACAGTGGGCATCCTTGTCTTGTTCCTGATCTTAAGGGGAAAGCTTTCAACCTTTCCCCATTGAGTATGATGTTGGCTGTGGGGTTTTCATATATGCCTTTTATCATATTGAGGAATTTTCCTTTTATTCCTATCTTTTGAAGTATTTTTATCAAAAAAGGATTTTGGATTTTGTTGAATGCCTTTTCTGCATCTATTGAGATGATCATGTGGTTTTTTCCTTCAATTTGTTAATGTGGTGTATTACATTGATTGATTTTCTTATGTTGAACCAGCCTTGCATACCAGGAATAAATCCCACTTGGTCGTGATGTATAAGTCTTTTGATATGCTGTTGGAATCGATTTGCAAGTATTTTGTTGAGAATTTTTGCATCTATGTTCATGAGAGAGATTGGTCTGTAATTTTCTTTTCTTGTGGAATCTTTATCTGGCTTTGGTATTAGGGTGATGTTGGCTTCATAAAATGTGTTAGGTAATTTTCCCTCCTCTTCAATTTTTTGGAAGAGTTTAAACAGGATTGGTGTTAATTCTTTTTGAAATGCTTGGTAGAACTCACCTGTGAAGCCATCTGGTCCTGGACTTTTCTTTGCTGGGAGATTTTTGATGACGGATTCAATCTCCTTAATTGTGATTGGTTTGTTAAGTTCTTGTATTTCTTGTTGTGTCAGTGTAGGTTGGTTATGAGTTTCTAGAAATTTGTCCATCTCATCCAGGTTGTCTAGTTTGTTGGCATATAGTTTCTCATAATATCCTCTTATGATTCTTTTTATTTCTGTGAGGTCATTTGTAATTTCCCCCCTTTCATTTCTGATTGTATTTATTTGCATCTTCTCTCTTTTTTTCTTTGTTAGTCTAGCGAGGGGTTTGTCAGTCTTATTGATCTTCTCAAAGAACCAGCTTTTGGTTTTGTTGATTTTCTCTGTTGCTTTTTTGTTCTCATTTTCATTTATTTCTGCTCTAATCTTTATTATTTCTTTCCTTCTTTTTGCTTTGGGATTGGTTTGCTGTTCTCTCTCTAGTTTCCCAAGTTGTTCAGTTAAATATTTGAGTTTAGCTCTTTCTTGTTTCTTAATATAGACATTTAGGGCTATAAATTTCCCTCTCAAGACTGCCTTTGCTGAATCCCGTAAGTTTTGATATGTTGTGTTCTCATTTTCATTTGTCTCAATATATTTACTGATTTCGCTTGCAATTTCTTCTTTGACCCACTGAATATTTAGGAGTGTGTTGTTCAGTCTCCACACATTTGCAAATTTCCTTTTTTCCTGTCTGTTATTGATTTCTAGTTTCATTCCATTATGATCTGAGAAGGTGCTTTGTATAATTTCAATCTTTTTATATTTATTGAGAGCTGTATTGTGACCTAACATGTGGTCTGTCCTGGAGAAAGATCCATGGGCACTTGAGAAGAATGTATAATCCGCTGAGTTTGGATGCAGTGTTCTGTATATGTCTGTTAGGTCTAACTTGTTTATCATATTGTTCAAGTTCTCTGTTTCCTTATTTTTTTTTTTTTTTTTTTTTAAAGATTTTATTTATTTATTCATTTATCCCCCCCTTGCTGCTTGTGCTCGCTGGGTCAGCTAACCACGCCGTGCGGGCAGGCTTGCCTTCACCAGGAGGCCCCAGGAACCGAACCCGGGGCCTCCCATATGGTAAACGGGAGCCCTACTGATTGAGCCACAGCCGCTTCCCATCTGTTTCCTTATTGATCTTCTGTCTAGTTCTATCTAATGATGTGAGAGGGGTGTTGAAGTCCCCGACGATTATTGTAGAAATGTCTATTTCTCCCTTCAGTTTTGCCAGAGTTTTTCTCATATATTTTGGGGCACCCTGGTTAGGTGCGTAGATATTTATGACTGTTATATCTTCCTGGAGGATCGTTCCTTTTATTAATATATAATTGCCTTCTGCATCTCTTATCACTTTTTTGCATTTGAAGTCTGTTTTGTCTGATATTAGTATAGCTACCCCTGCTCTTTTCTGTTTACTATTCGCATGGAGTATCTTTTTCCAACCTTTTACTCTCAGCCGGCTTGTATCTTTGTGTCTGAGGTGAGTTTCTTGTAAGCAGCATATGGATGGCTCATGTTTTTTTATCCATTCTGTCAGCCTGTATCTTTTGATTGGGGAATTTAATCCATTCACATTCAATGATATTACTGAAAATGCACTATTTATTTCCTCCATTTTATTCTTTGGTTTTCATATGTCATCTTATTTTTGTCTTTCTTTTTACTCTTTTGGTTATCCTTTTTGCTTTTCTTTATTCTATACTCTCCTCCAAGCCTCTCTCTCCTGTCTTTTTCTTTCAGGTTCTAAGGCTTCCTTTAATATTTCCTGCAAAGGTGGATTCTTTTTTGCAAACTCTCTTAGTTTCTGTTTGTTTGTGAATACTTTATATTCACCTTCATATTTGAAGGACAGTTTTGCTGGATAAAGAATTCTCGGCTGGCAGTTTTTCTCTTTCAGTTTCCTAATTGTATCATACCACTGTCTTCTCGCCTCCATGGTTTCTGAAGAGAAATCTGCACAAAGTCTTACTGGACGTCCTTTGTACGTGATCGTTTGCTCCTCTCTTGCTGCTCTTAGCATTTCCTCTTTATCTTTTACATTTGACATTCTGAATAATATGTGTCTTGGCGTAGGTCTATTTGGATTTATTCTTATTGGGGTACGGTGTGCTTCTTGGACATGAAAGTTCATTTCTTTCATGAGAGTTGGGAAATTTTCAGCTATTATTTCCTCAAATACTCTTTCTGCCCCTTTTCCTTTCTCTTCTTCTGGAACTCCAATGACACGTATATTCTTGTGTTTTGTGTTGTCATTCAACTCTCTGAGCCCCTGCTCAATTTTTTCCATTCTTTTCTCCCTTCAATTTTAGCTGCTCTGTCTTCAGTATCACTTATTCTTTCTTCTATCATTTCGAGTCTGCTGTTGTATGCTTCAAATGTTTTTTTTTTTTTTTTTTTTTTTTTTTTT
>JAKSZT010054532.1:2614560-2660357 GCA_026826555.1 Tolypeutes matacus
AGTTAAGTTAAGAAATAGACTCACACATATATAGGCAAATGATTCTTTTTTTATTTTTTATTTTTTTTTATTTTTTTCAGTTTTTCAAACTTTTATTTAAATGCAATGATCCAGGATGGATTTTAGATCTTGTTGAAAGCACAACATCCATAGACTGCACATAGTCCTCAAAAGCAGTTATCTGCTCCTCGAGCATATCTGTTCCAACTTTATCATCTTCAACTACACACTGTATCTGAAGTTTTTTTATTCCATATCCCACTGGAACTAGTTTAGAAGAGCCCCAGACCAATCCGTCTGCTTGAATGCTTCTGACACACTCTTCTAACTTTGCCATATCTGTTTCATCATCCCAAGGTTTCACATCTAGTAAGATGGAAGACTTGGCAACAAGCGCATTTTTTTTGGCTTTCTTTGACTCATACTGGGCAAGGCGTTCTTCTCTTAGCCGCTTAGCTTCTTCACTTTCCTCCTCCTCATCAGATCCAAAAAGATCAATGTCATCATCATCTTTATTATCTGTAGCTCCACTTCCTGTCGTGTCTTCCACATTAGCAGGTCCATATTTGCCCAAAGCTTTCTTCACTCCTGGCAGGCTGGCTTTTTCCTTTTCATAAGACTTGATGTGATTATACCAACGTAGGACATGATAAAAATCAGTGGGTGGTGGGCTGGAGATTGCTTCAAATACTGCCACATCTGCTTGTGACGGCAAGTATCCCTCGATATAGCTCTTGTCCGCCAAGTAATCGTTGAGCATCTGGAGGCCAGCAGGGCTTTTCAGGTCTCCGAAACCCATGGCAACAGCTGTATCCCAGAACCGAGCAGCAACGGAGCGTGGAGAAAAAAAGCTTCAAATGTATTTTTGACTTCACCTATTGTGTCTTTCATTCCCATGAACTCCGTTACTTTTCTGTTCATGATTTCAAATTCTTCTTTACGTTCGCACAATGACTTCTTGATGTCATTGATCTCTTTAACTATATTCTCTTTCATCTCATTAATTTGATTTTGGAAATGTGTGCTCATCTCACTGATTAGTTCTCTCAAATTCTGCATCTCTTCTGGGACTTTGCTGTATTCCTTTTCTTGGGCCATTTCTTCTATTTTCTTAGTATGGCCCGTAATTTTTTGTTGGTGCTTAGGCATCTGGTTAGTTTGTATTTTACTTAGATGCTCTATCTCTTTCTCTTTTATGGGGTTTTAGTGGCAGGGGGCTGTGAGTTACCACCGCTCTTTTTTTTTTTTTTTTTTTTTTTTTTTAAAGATTTTATTTATTTATTCATTTATCCCCCCCTTGCCGCCTGTGCTCGCTGGGCCAGCCAACCACGCCGCACGGGCAGGCCTGCCCCCACCAGGAGGCCCCGGGAACCGAACCCGGGGCCTCCCACATGGCAAACGGGAGCCCTACTGATCGAGCCACAGCCGCTTCCCCACCGCTCTTTGATTTTTGGCCCAACCTTGATTGTTAGGATTGTTCTGCTGGTTGCTCAAAACTGGGCACTGGACCCAGTAATTGGTTGTAGAGTCGTTTCCTAGGGCCTTGGGCAGGGAGGCTATAGAGGCCAGGAAAAGACTCTCTTACTTATTAATTTTCTTATGTGTACTTCCTTGGTCTGCCAGGAGATGGCGCTTGTTGGCAGCTCTCAATTCAATGCCTGATCCAAGCGTATTTGTTGTGACTCAGACCAGATCGGTGTGATAGAGCTTCCTGTCTGGGGGCTAGGAGCCCTGTGATTCAAACCTTCTGAGACAGTTCTCCAGACTTCTCTCGTAGTGCCCCCCTTTTCCCAGCTAGGAAATATTTCCACTCCCTTCTGAATCCTCAACAATCAGTCCCTGTTAGTAGAGGAGGAGATTGGCAGGTTTATATATCTTTAGCCCCTTGCAGGCTCCAAGGCAAACAATGGTGCAGCCCCACCCAGCCTGGAAGGGCTCTGGGGACAGGGCAGACCAAACCTGGGAGTCCAAAGCAGGGTCAGCCCCAGGCTCTCTCTCCTCTCTCCCTTGGTGTCCTCAACAATTAGTCCAGGCTAGAAGAGAGGGAGGTTGCGAGGATCGGATTTCTCCAGTTTTTTCTAGGCTCTCAGGGCAAACGGCTTTGTGCAAGGGTCCGTGGGGCTCCGCAGCCCAAATTTCAGGTCAGAACCTGAGTCAGCCTAAGGCTGTGTCCCTCTCTCTCCCCTTTCCGGTAGTGGCAGATCCCTGAAGCCCCCTTTGTCTGTGGCTGCAGGCCCAGGGGCCCGAGAATTCTGAAGAGTGTGGGGGAGGGTGCTGGCAGCAGCAGAAGCTGCTACTTGCAACTCACAGTTCTGTAGTCGCGATTTCCCTCTTCTGTCCCTCTCTCCTCTGAGTGGTGTGCAGCCTTCACCTGCTGACCTAAACCCCAGAAGATCTTTTTCCGGGCTGTTTCAGCTTGTCCTCTAGCTATTTTTCTGGAGAAGAGATTTCTGTGTCTTACTAGTCCGACATCGTCCCGGAAGTCTCCCCCTTAGATTCTGATATGTTGTCTTCCCATTTTCATTTGTGTTGAGGTATTTATTGATTTCTCTTGCAGTTTCTTCTTTGACCCACTGATTAATAGTGTGTATAATCTCCATATATTTGTGAATTTTCCCGTTTTCTTGTTGATTTCCAGCTTTATTCTATTATGATCAGAGAAAGTGCTTTTTATAATTTTAATCAATTTAAATTCATTGAAATCTGCTTTGTGACCCAACATATCCTCAAGAAAGGTCCATGAGCACTTCAGAAGAATGCATATCCTGCTGTTCTGGGGTGCAGTGTTCTGTATATGTCTATTAAGTTTAGTCCATTTTTCATATTATTCAAGCTCTCTGTTTCTTTATTAATCCTCTGCCCAGATGCTCTATCCTATGATCAGAGTGGTGTATTGAAGTCTCCAACTATTATTGTAGAGATGTGTATTTCTCCCTTCAGTTTTGCCAGTATTGCTTCATATAATTTGGGGCATCTTGGTTAGGTACATATGCATTTATTATTGTTATTTCTTCCTGGTGAATTGCCCCTTTTATTAATATATAATGTCCTCCGTGTCTCTAATAACCGCTTTACTTTTAACATCTATATCATCCAATATAAATATAGCTACTCCAGATTTTCTTTTTTTTCTTTTGGTTATTGCATGTGTGGAATATCTTTTTCCAGCTTTTCACTTTCAATCTATTTGTGTCCTTGGGTCTAAGGTGAGTCTCTTGTAGACAGCATATAGATGGCTCCTATTTTCTTATCCATTCCACCAGTCTGTGTCTTTCGATTTGGGGGTTTAATCCATTAACATTCAGTGTTCTTACTATAAAGGCAGTTCTTCATCCATTTTGTCCTTTGGGTTTTATCCTTCATATCTGATTTTCACTGCTGTTTTTACATTTTTAGTTAATTTTACTGATATAATCTTCATTTCTAGACTCTTTCAAGCCTCTGTCTCTTGTCTTTTATTTTCAGGTTTTAGTACTCCCCTTTAGTATTTCTTGCTAAGCCAGTCTCTTGGTTACAAACTCTGTTTATCTGCGAATATTCTAAACTAATCCTCATTTTTAAAAGACTGTCTTGCCGGATATAACATTCTTGGCTGGCAATTTTTCTCTTTCACTATCTTCAATATATCATTCCACTGCCTTCTTGCCTCCATGATTTCTGATGAGAAATCAGCACTTAACCTTATTGGGCATTCCTTGTATGTGATGCATTGGTTTTCTCTTGCTGCTCTCCGGAGTCTCTGTCTTTGGCATTTGACATTCTGATTAGCATATGCCCTGGAGTAAGCCTATGTTTTTTTTTTCTTTTTTTTGTTTTTTTTTTTGGATGGGAGTACGTTGTGCTTCTTCGACATGGATATATAATTTTCTACCATTATTTCCTCAAATATTCCTTCTGCCTCTCTTCCCTTCTCTTCTCCTCCTGGGACACCCATGACACTTATGTTTACATGTCTCTTGCTGTCATTTAATTCCCCAAGACACTGTTCAGTTTTTTCTATTCTTTTCTTCATTTGTTCTTTTGTATGTTCGTTTTCAGTGGCCATGTCTTCAAGCTCACTGATTCTTTCTTCCGTCTCTTCAAATCTGTTGTTCTATGCCTCCGGTGTATTTTTAATTCCATTTATTGTGCCTTTCATTAGTATAAGATCTGCTATTTTTCTATGTATGCATTCAGATTCTTCTTTGTTCTCACCCATGTCTTCTTAGTATCTTTAATCTCTTTAGCTATGTCACTGAATTTATTAAGATTTGTTTGAACATCTGTGATTAGTTGTTTGAACTCCTTTATGTCATCTGGAGTCTTACCTTGTTCTTTTGCCTGGTATGTTTCTTGGTATTGACTGTAATTTTGTATTGGTGTATGGGCATCTGATTTACTAGATGTGTTTATTCTTGGCCCCCTTTCTCTCTTTAGTCTATGCTTTCCTATTTGATTGTCTTTTTGCTGCAGCCCCTCTTTGTACTTGGCTTAACTTAATTTGGAATTTTACAATGGCTTGTGTTTGGGCAATCTTAATTTTCTCAGCTCTTTTTCATCTGTTTCTTGCCTTTTCTCCTTACTGGTGCTGTTTCTGAGCCGAGGATGTGGTTGGTATTGTAAACTGTGGAAGTTGAAGCTGCCCGCATTGCCTAGGAACCGATGAAGTTTTTCCCACCTTTCTTCGCTGTGAGAAATAGGGACGGAACTGCAGCCATGTCGAGTAATCCAAGCTGTGCCCAAACCGTGTGTAGTTGCCCGGAGAGACTCATGAAGCTCTATGTCTGTTCTTCCCCTCTTTGGGGCTGGCAATGGAGCCACAGGTGTGGGCAGGAAACTAAGCCATGTGTCTCAAACCTGACCATAGTTGCCCAGGTAGACTCATGAAACACCAGCCCTCAGGGGATGTCGCCTCAATTGTTTACAACAATCTAGTTTATGCGGACCAAAAGTGGCTGCAGTTTCCCTCAGAGTCTGAGGGAGCCCAGTCTCTTTTCCTGTCCTGTCAGGGGCAAGGATGGAGCACTGGTATGCTCACTAATCTAGTCCTTGTGGGCCAAAAGCAGCTGCAGTTGTCCGGTGAGGCTAAGGGAACACTCTCCATCCTCCTGTTCTATTGGGAGGCAGGGATGGAGCCACAGATGTCCAACAATCTAGTCCTTGTGGGCCAAACGTGAGTACAGTCTCCTGGAGAGACTGGTGCACTACCTCCAGCATCTCCCCTGCTGGAGGTGGGGCTGGAACTTAGGCTATGGCTGCAACCTGACCTGGCTGGTAAGAAGCTGGTCCCTACCATCACTTTTGTTTTCAACCCACTTCACTTTCCCTCATGCCGGGGTTGGAATTAAAGTGGAGGCTATCAGCCTCTTTCCAATTTGAACAGGTTCAAACTTTATTTTTAAAATTTTTTTGCTGTTTTTAAGTTTATTTCTGAGTTGCAAAGATTATTTCCCCTTCCCCATGATTTCAGAATTTTCTGTATTCCCACATTCAATCGTGGCTGCCACAATCAGACAGACAGAAAGTGTGAAGACCTTTTTTTTGCATCTGTAATGGAAACCTTTGCAGCAGACATTAAAACCTAGCAGCAGACATTATCACACTTTAGCTGTTCTTAGGATTGGACTTCAGCCAGCCAAATTTACTAATCATTCACTGATGTCAGTGCCTGACTCTCTTCCTCCCTCATTTTTGGGATATGGAGCTTCCATCTCTAGCCAGGGAATAGCTCCTGAGGCGTCTTGCTGCACCAGCAGGAGATGGGCACTGGCCTCCATGGCATGGAGTGCTCTCCTCATGAATCTTCACTGCAGATGGGCAGTCTCCTCCTGTTCTAAGGATGTGTTGCAGGATACTCTTCTGGGCTCCAGAGCTCTCTGAACAGGTGCTTTAGATAGCTCTGGGTGATTACTAGCTGCACTGTAGGATGAGTTAACTCTTCGAGGTTCTCACTCTGCAGCCATCCTGCCCTTCCCTGTCTACATTGACTTGTTTTATCATTACCTTTAAAAATTTTTTTATTGTGAAATGATTATAGATTCATAGAAAGTTGCAGAGATGGTACACAGAGGTCATGTGTTCCCTTCACCAGGTTTGCCTCATTGGTAACATCTGATATAATTATAGTGTAATACCAAAACCAGATATCTTACATTGGTATAAAGTGTGTGTATAGTTCTGTCATTTTGTCATGTGCATGTTTGTGTAATCACCACTGCTGTCAAGATACAGAAATAATCTGTCACCACAGAGATAACCATTGTGCTACTCATCTATATTTACACTTCCCCAACTCCCCCACTCTCTACCATCCCTAGCTCTTGGGAACTAATCTTTTCTACATGTCCATAATTTTGTCATTTCAAGAATGATTTATAAATGGAGTCATACAGTATGTAAACCATTCGAGATTGGCTTTTTTTACTCAGTATAATGGTCTTGAGACTCACCATAGTTGTTACATGTTTGGTTTTTTTAATTGCTAAATAATATTTAATGGTATGGATGTACTACAGTTTGGTTAAATCGTTATCTTTTTTAAAAAGATTTATTTATTTACTTTATCCATTTTAACCCCACCCCCCTTCCCCATTTGCTGTTTTGTGTCCATTTGCTGGGCAGTTCTCTGTGTCTCTTTGCTGCCATCTCTTCTCATCCTTCTCCTCCAGTCTTCACCAGGATTCGATCCTGGGGACCTCCGGTGTAGGAGAGAGGTGTTCTGCTGCCCGCGCCACCTCTGTTCCTGGTTTTCGGAGCTTTCGGAGAATCTCGTCTTGTCTCTCCCCTGCATCTCCCTCCCTGTTACGTCATCATCTTGCTGCATGGCTCCCAGGGCCTGGCGGCTCACCGGCACACAGAGCCTGGCAGCCCATGCGCCTTCTATATATATATATATATTTTTTTGTTTTTGTTTTACCGGGAGTTCCTGGGGATCGAGCCCAGGTCCCTCCATATGGCAGACGGACGCCCAACCATTTGAGCTACATCCGCCCCCCAAATCATTATCTTTTAATTTATATAGTCTGTAGTGTTGTCCCCTTTTCATTCCTTTTTTTTTTTTTTTTAAAGATTTATATTTATTTATTTATCCCCCCCTTGCTGCTTATGCTCTCTGTGTCCATTTGCTGTGCATTTTTCTGTGTCTGCTTGTCTCCCTTTGTTGTGTCATCTTGCTGTGTCAGCTCAACATGCCGCGCAGGTTGGCTTGCCTTCACCAGGAGGCCCTGGGAATCAAACCCGGAGCCTCCCATATGGTAAACGGGAGCCCAACCAATTGAGCCACAGCCACTTCCCTTCTTTTCATTCCTGATGTTGGTTATTTGTAACTCTCTTTTTTCTTGGTTGTCTTGACAGGGATTTACAAATTTTATTAATTCATTTAGCCTATTGATTCTTTTCTATTTCATTAATTTCTTCTCTTACCTTTTATTATTTATTTATTTATTTATTTTTAAGATTTTATTTATTTATTCATTTATCCCCCCCTTGCTGCTTGTGCTCGCTGGGTCAGCTAACCACGCCGTGCGGGCGGGCTTGCCTTCACCAGGAGGCCCCGGGAACCGAACCCGGGTCCTCCCATATGGTAAACGGGAGCCCTACTGATTGAGCCACAGCCGCTTCCCTTCTCTTACCTTTTAAATTTTCTTAATTATGCTTTCTTTTGGTTCAATTTTCTGTTTTTTAAAAGATAAATAGTTCCTTGAGATGATACTTAGATATTTCTTTTCTAAAATGTGCAATTAAGCCTATAAATTTCCTTCTAAGTACAATTTTTAGGATATCATAAGTTTTGAAATGGCTTATTTTTGTTATCATTCAGTTCAAAATATTTTTCTGATTTCCATTGTGGTCTTCCTTGGTTATTTTAAAGTTTACTTTCCAAACATGGTAATTTTCTAATTATGTTTTTGTCATTGATTTTCAGTTTCAGCTCACTATGATTATAGGACCTTTCTGCATGATTTAAAGTATTTGTAGTTCATTGGGACTTGCTTTATGCCCCGGCATATAGTCAATTTTGATAAGTGCTCTCTGTGTAGTTGAAAGAATGTGTTCAGTAGTTGTTTAGTGCCATGTTTTTTATTTATAAAATAGGTCAGTTAGTGTTGTTCAAATATGATGTGTCCTGTCTGATGTTTTTGTCCACCTGTTCTATTTATTGCTTAGAGATTTTTGTTAAAAGATCTCCCATAATAATTTTATATATATATATATATATCCATGTCTTCTTTTAGTCCTTTGAAGTTTTGATTTGTGAATTCTGAGTTCAGCTTAATTAGGTACATACAAATTTAGAGCTGTTATCTTCCTGTTGAATTGAACTTTTATCATTATGAAATGTCCTTCTTTATCTCTAGTAATGCTTTTTGCCTGCTATTAATATAGGCAGTGCAGCTTTCTTTTGGATACCATTAGCCTGTTATAGATTTCATCTTCTAAAATTTTAACATTTCTGTATATCTTTTAAACAGACATAATTTTGTTTTAAAATCTAGTCTCTCTTTTTTTTTTTTTTTTTTAAAATATGGAACGCTTCACGAATTTGCGTGTCATCCTTGCGCAGGGGCCATGCTAATCTTCTCTGTATCATTCCAATTTTAGTATATGTGCTGCCGAAGCGAGCACTAGTCTCTCTTTTGATTGACACATTTAATCAATTTTCATTAAATGCACTTAGTTATATATTTGGCTTTAAATATACCATCATACTATTTAAATTCTATTTTCCTGCATGTTTTATGCACCTTTTCTCTCCTTGTTGCCTTCTTTTGTACTTTTAAATTCAAATTTTCCCATTGTCGACTTGGTAGACATACATCCTTTTATTATTCTTTTAGTGGATACCCTAAAGATTACAACATGCATTCTTTTTTTAAAATCAATTTTATTGATACATATTAATAAAGCATACAATTCCTCCAAGGTGTACAATCAGTGGTACTTGCCACAATCACATAGTTGTGCATTCATCATCTCAATCATTATTAGAGCGTTTTCATTATTTCAATATTAATAATAATAAACAAAAAGCAGACAAAGAAACAAGAAAAATCCTCACCTCTCCATCTCTCTCTGCTTCCCCTACTGTACATAGCTGCTATTTCTGGCTATTCTATCCAAAGTATATAATCAATGGCTTTTAGTATAATCACAATATTGTACATTCGTTATACTAAGTGAAGGAGACCAAATACAGAGTACTACATATTGTATGATTCCATTTATATAAAATTCCATTTATATAAAATGTAAATATAAATCAGTTAATAAAGATGAAAGATTAGTTGTTATGTAGGTCTGAGGAAGGAATGCTAAGGGATTTGGAGTCTTTCTTTTTGGAGCAACATGAATTCTTGACATTACAGCCCTAACATAAATTAGTTCCTTGACCTCTTCCTATATAGTGCATTGGCCTTAGAATACTTTAACTGCTTTTATCCCTTGCCAAGTATATGCTATTGTTATTGTGTAATTCAATTATCTATATAATTTAAACCCCACAAGCCATTATTATTGTTGTTGTTTTACAGTCAATATTCATTTAGATTCCCCCTATGTTTACTCTTTTCTTTATTCTTCATACTTTTTTTCATTTCTAAGCTTCCATCTGGGTTAATTTCCTTCTGTCTGAACAACATTCTTTAATATTTCCATTAGTGTGTCTCGGCTGGTGATAATTATTTTCAGGTTTTTGCTTTTTTGACATTAGGACTTTATTCTACCTTCATTTAAAAAAAAATCATTTTTAATTATTTATTTCTACCCTCTTCATTGTTTGCGCTTCCTATCTGCTTTCTGTTTGTCTTCTTTTTAGGAGGCACTGGGAACTGAACCTGGGACTTCCATGTGGGAGGAAAGCAACCAATCACTCGAGCCACCTTCTTCTCCCTGCTTGTTGTGTCTCATTGTGTTTCCTCGCTGTGTCTCTTCATTGTGTCATCTTGTTGTGTCAGGTTGCTTCGCCAGCCCGTTGTGTCAGCACATTGTTTTGCTCCTCTTTAGGAGGGCACTGGGAACTGAACCTGGGACCTCCCATGTGGTAGGCAGGTGTTGAACTGCTTAAGCCACATCCGCTTTCCCTACCTTCATTTTTGAAGAACATTTTCACTGAATATTGAATTCTAGGTTAGCAGATATTTTCTTTAAGAATTTTGAAGATGTTTGCCTACTGACTTACATTTTTTTCTGCTGGGAAATCAACTGTAGTTCTTAAAGACCTTCCTTTGAAGGTAATGTGCCTTTTTCTCTTCATGCTTTTGATTTTGGGTTTTAGCCATTTTACTATGATGTATTTAAGTGTGGTTTTCTTAAAATTTATCTTCATTGTGGTTCATATTACTTGAATCTGTGCTGTGATGTCTTTTGTCAGTTTTGAAAAATTCTCAGCTATTATTTCTTCCTATTCTTCCCACTATCCTCTCTGTACTCTTTTTGGCATTCAGTTAAACCCTATATTAGACCTTCTTATTGTATCCTTTATGTCTCTTACACACGATACTCGATATTCCATCCCTTTTTTCTGTTACAGACAGAAAAAATAGCTTCATTCTGGATATTTTATTCTGATCTATCTTCCAATTCCTTATTTTTTTCTTCAGCTATGTCTAGTCTCCTCTTAACCTCATTCATTGAGTTCTTAATATCACTTGTCAATTATATTTTATTTCTGGAATTTCCCTTTAGTTCTTTTTTTAAAAATAAAGTAGAATCCAGTTTTTTTTTTTTTTTTTTTTTGCCAAAATCCAGTCTTGCCTTTTCTTTCTTTGAACATGATAAACACAATTACTTGGAAATCTGATTCTGGTAACTCCATTTTCTCAGTCCTTAAAAGCACATGTCTGTTGCCTGTTGTGATTTTTCATTTTCTATCACTTAGGCTTGTATCCTTGTATGCCTGGTTATTTTTTATTGTGTGCCAGATGTTGTATATGAAAAATTATAGTAGAGATGATTTGAGGCCTTAGATGTTGTTATCCTTATTCAAAAAGGATTTATGAAAAAAAAAAAAAAGGATTTATGCTCACTTACAACAATGAGTTCAAGGCAATAGCAATCCAAGAACACATTAATCTAAGGTGAGATATCAGATTGAGATAATTTGAATCTTATGAAGTCTGTTTAATTTCTTCCTTTTTGTATATATACCTTTTAGGTATGAATCCATAGCCTTGGGGCTTTTCTAGGGTTCCCTGTCCTTGATGGGTCTTGAACTCCAATTTTTGTCCTCTTAACCTGATGTGTTTGTCTGAAGCTGACTGTTCCCTCTTAGCTGACTGTTGAGATCAGCCAATGCCCTTTGGAGAAAATAGCTTTCCTTTTTATCCTGTATCTTGACTCCATAATTTTTCATTGCCTTGTTAATAAGTCTTGGATGTCTTCAAACACATTTATACTTTGTCACACTTTTATTATTATTTTCAGCAGGTAATTTCATCCATATTACTTAGTCTTTCATTATTAGAAGCACAATCAACTCTTTATTTCTTCAACAAATATCTATTGATCATCTACTATGTATGAGACACACTATACAAAGCAGCAGAGATGCAGCTGTTGGACAGGTTCCAAAGGATTTCTATTATCCTGGAGTTTACAGTCAAGTGAATAGGCAAATACAATATACTATGATAACTCTATGATAGGGCTAATCATAGGATGATCCGGAGCACTTAAGGTGAGCTCCTGAAATCAAAGAACACTTTCTGGAAAAGCATCTTCTGATCTTAGACATGAAAATTAAGTATCAATAATCCAGGAAAAGTCTGTTCTAGGCAGAAGGAACAGCACGCGCAAAGACCTGGAGGTGAGAGAAAGCATGGAATATTCAGGGAACAGAAAACCCAGTTTCTATAAACCTACAATAATCAAAATAGTGTGGTACTGGCATGAACATAAGCATATAGATTGATGGAACAGAATTGAGATTTCAGAAATAAACCCTTACATTTATGGCCAATTGGTTTTTTAAAAATATATTTTTATTACAGAAGTTGTGAACTTACGAAACAATCATGCACATGTGTAGAATTACCATACAACAACCCTTCATCAACATACGACACAGTTATGGAACATTTGTTAAAGACTGTGAGATAATATCATCGGACTATTACCACTAACTATGGTCTATAATGTACTTTTGGCATATTTTCCCCATACCCCCCTATTATGGACACAGTACATCTTTGGCATTGATGCAAGAATATTACAGTATTGCTCTTAACTATAGTCCATAGATTACATTAATTGTATTTTTCCCATGCTTCTCCACATTCCCACCACCCTGAAATAGTGATGTACATCTGTTCTAGTTCAGAGGAAGACATTCTTGCATTTGTACTATTAACCACAATTCTCATCCACCTCTGGGTTCACTGTTATTCAGTCCCTAGATTATTCTCTAGTTTTCTTTAATTGACATTTACATCCGTAGAGTACCCTTTTCAGCCATAATCCCCATTATAAAGCAGCTGCTACTCACTATAATGTGTTACCATCAACTCTGTACATATCCACACATTTTATGGCCAATTGGTTTTGTTTTTTTATTTTTTAAAGATTTATTTGTTTTACTTTCTTCCATTTTTAAATCCCCCTTCCCCACCCCATTTTTGCTGTCCTTGTGTCCACTTGCTGGACAACTCTCTGCGTCCACCTCCTGCCCTCTCCTCTCATCCCTCTCCTCCTGTCCCCACCAGGATTCGATCCTGGGAACCTCCGATATGGGAGAGAGGTGCCCCGCCACCTGCGCCACCCCAGTTCCTGGTTCTTCGGCGCGTCTCGTCTTGGCTATCTCCCTGTGCCACTCTCCTGTCACGTCATCATCCTGCTGCGTGGCTTGGTGGAGCATGGTGCACCCACACACGGGGCCTGGCAGCCTGTGCACCTTCCACATTTTGTTTTTTTTTTACCGGGAGGTCCGGGGGATCGAATCCAGGTCCCTCCATATGGGAGATGGACGCCCAACCACTTGAGCCACATCCGTTCCCCCCAATTGGTTTTTGATAAAGTTACCAAG
Source organism: Tolypeutes matacus (assembly GCA_026826555.1). Classification (NCBI taxonomy): domain Eukaryota; kingdom Metazoa; phylum Chordata; class Mammalia; order Cingulata; family Chlamyphoridae; genus Tolypeutes; species Tolypeutes matacus. The sequence continues at coordinate 2,627,558 of JAKSZT010054532.1, forward strand.
ATTATTCATTGTAAAAAATGGTTCAAGGACAATTGGAAATCCACATGCAAAAGATGAAATTAGACACACTTTACAACATATCCAAAAATGAAATAAAAGTGGATTATAGGTTTAAATGTAAGCACCAATACAAGAAAACTTTTAGAAGAAAACATAGAAAATCTCCAAGACTTTAGGTTGGGTAAAGAGTTCTTAAACACAACACCAAAAACATGATCCATCATAGAAAATAATTTATAAACTGGACTTTATCAAAATAAAAAAAACCTTTTTTGTTCTTCAGGAGAAAACATTAAAAAAGTGAAAAGATGCAACAGACTAAGAGAAAATATTTGCAAAATTTGTATCCAATAAATAACTTGTATCCAGAATTTACAAAGAATTATTGGAATGCGTTAATAAGAAGATAAACCAGTCAAAAAACGGACCAAAGACATGAACAGACGTTTCGCCACAGATGATATACAAATGGCTAATAAACACATGAAAAGGTGCTCAACATCCATCAGGAAAATGTACATTAAAACCACAATGAGATGCCATTTAAAACCCACTGGAATGGCTGTAATCAAAAAGTCAGACAATAATAAGTAAAGCTGTAGAGAAACAAACCCTCATACATTGCTGGTGGGAATGTAAAATGACATAGCAGCCACTCTGGAAAACAGTTCTGGTGTTCCTCAAAGTTATTTTGAGGTAAACCTGACCCAGCAGTTGCATTCATAGGTATAGACACAAGAGAACTGAAAGCATATGTTCATACAAAAATCTGTTCATAGCAGCCTTATTCATAATTACCAAAAAGTAGAAACAAATGGAATGTCCATCAACTGGGGAATGGACAAACAAAATGTGATCTATCTATACAATAGAATATTATTCAGTCATTAAAAGGAATAAAGTACTGATTCACTTTACAATATGGATGAACATTGAAAGTATGCTGTGAAAGGGGCCAGCCACAAAAAGCCACATATTGTAAGATTCCATTTATATGAAATGTCCTTTATAGGCAAATATAAAGGGATAGAAAATAAAATAAATGAGTGGTTGCCCGTGGGTGGTGGTAGGAATTAGTATTAACTGTTTATGACTATGAGGGGGATTTTTGGTGGTATGAACATTTTCTGAAAGTAATTTACCACAGCCAGGGTGGTAGCAGTAGGACTAGAAAGAAAGGGAATGATGCAAGAGATACCATGAAGTTATATCATTTGGTAAATTTATGAAAACTCTTTGAATTGTACACCTAAAATGTGTATGGTATGTAAATTATATTTCAATAAAGCTGTTATTTAAAGAGTGGCACTTAGATGATGGTCAATAAATGTGTGAGGGATGTTGATTGTTTTTGAGTATAATGCCTGTCCTTTAGAGGAAGGGAATCTTACTAGCACTGGGAAAAACTGTTCACCAAGTAGTTGGGTTTATGGATGGCTGTTAAGCACTGTCTTAACAGTATAGCAAATAAGACTCATATGCTTATGTTTTTTCCATCTTAGTCCAGTTATACTATTAGTAGGTTTTTTTCCCCAATATTACAGAAATGTACACTCCTTTGCTCTCAAGCAAGCAGTGTTCCTTATTCAAGACTGTTCATCCAAATTACCATAGAACTTTTCCCCCTGTAACACATGTGTCCAAGGCCCCAATCCAGAATCAACTCAATCAGAAGCTCTAGGCACGTGGCTCTAGTCATGTATAATTTGAGAAAGCTCTATGGACGATTTTGTTGTGTTCTCATGGATGAAAGCCTGTATTTTACAGAATTGTGGATGGCTCGGTCTGGTTAGAACCTAGGGTGCATGTGGGGCCCAATGGTTACCTGCACTAGAGTGGGCATGCAGTAATCAAGAGTCTTGGCCCAGAATGATTTCTCTCTAGCTCTCTGCTCCTCTCTGTCTCTGCATCTCTCTATCTCTGGTTCTGTCTGTTTGTCTCTCTCTCTCTTTTACTCTCATTCTATGTGATAGAAACAGCTGGTTTTTCCCAGATCCTTAGAAATTTTCCTAGAGTTGTAGGGTTAAAGTATTTTATGCAGATTATCTATTGCTGTGGTTCTTAACCAGGGGTTAGTCATACCTGGGGAACTTTTTAAAACATATATGTCCCTGACTCCACCCTGACATATATCATGAAAGTCTTTAGAGGGGGACCATGGGCATATATATTTTGGAAAAAATGCTTCTTAGGTCTCATGGTGATGTTCATTCTCATTTGAGAACTACTGCTCTAAAGGAAGAAATAAAAGAAAGAGTATAAAGGAGATAACATTTGGTTCCTTGCACCTAGCATCAGCTTCCACTTGTAACATTGATAAAAAGGCAGTGGTCACCAGAGTTTCTGAGGGGAGGGAGAGGGGAGAATAGGTATAACATAGGGCATTTTTGGGACATTGGAATTGTTATGCATGACATTGCAATGAAGGATACAGGGCATTATACATATTGTTAAAACCTATAAAATTGTGTGGTACAAAGTATAAACTATAACGTAAACTATAGAACATGGTTAGTAGCTGTATTAGTCATCCAAAAGGGGTGCTGACGCAAAGTACCAGAAATCTGTTGGCTTTTATAAAGGTTATTTATTTGGGGTGGAAGCTTAGAGTTCCAAGGCCCTTGAGTCCAACTCAGTTACTTTCTCACCAAACTCTGTTGCCATGTGTTGAAGATGATGGGCAGTGTCTGCAAGGGTTCAGCCTTCCTCTTTCTTCTTAAGGCTCCGTGGACCCATCTTCTTCCTCTCAGCTGTAGGCTGGCCTAAGGCTCGTCTTTCTCTCTCCAGGGCTTGTTTCTTTCCAGACTCAGCTGCTCTTGTCTCTTCACAAGGTCAGCTGTAGACTATCAGGCTATTTCTCCTCCCAGGGTCAATGCCGGGTCTAATGAGCTGTCTCTCTTTCTCTGTGTTCTTCTCTGTGTATCTACTTCTGTGTGAGAGTCTTCCCACCAAGGGGGTGGGGACTCAACCCCACTCAACTTAATGAGGTGGTCAAATAAAAGCCCTAATCTTGATTTAATAAAGTAAAAGTGAAACCTCTGAATCTAATATAATCTACTATGCCCAGAGGAACAGACCAGTTTACAAACACAATCCAGTATCTATTTTTGGAATTCATAAACAATATCAAACTGCTATAGTAGCAGTGCATCAATATTTTTCCATCAATTGTACCACACTAAGGAAAGATGTTGTTTATGGGGAAAATTGTGGGAGGGGGAGGGAGTGGAGTATATGGGAGTCGCCTATATTTTCAATGTAACATTTATGTAATCTAAAGTGTCTTTAAAAATAAATAAAAAATAATCAAAAAAGAATCATAGGTCTTTATCACCTATGGTACTGGGACTCCTTTTGAAGACCACTGGACTATGAGTAGTAGTGAATTGCTTAATGAAATCCTGTGCAAATATCATTTGGGAAAACAATTCATAAACTCTGCCTTTTGGGGATAAAAGTATTAAATTTTCTTAGTCAGTTCTTCAACCAGATGAAGTGTTTTATGCTTGGAATAGCCCAGGGAATAGAGTGGTTCCTTTTCTCCCCTGACTTCTTGGGGATGTCCCTGCTGTTAGCAGCTGAAGCCACTTTAAAATAATGGGCTGCTGAGTAATTTTCTTCATGCACATCCACTTGTCAATGGGCCTGCACTCCAGAGATGAAGAGTAATTTTTATTGGTGTGAAGGCATATAGCAGTAGTTGAAACTAAACAGTCACTAAGAAATTGATTTTCAAAGGGTGATTACTTTTGAATTTTGTTTTGTGGTTTGGGGGATCGTTACTCTTACTTCATTCTGCCATACCAGTGGCCTACAAGGGCAAAGAAAACTTGAACATTAGTAGGGTTTTGGATCAATCCACAAAGCTCTGTGCCTAGAAGCATTGAATGCTTCTGAAACACTTTTGCTCTGTAGTCTGAATGTTGAAACGGAAGGGAAGGATCTTAACAGTCACAGCTAGTCAGACTGAGGGGAAGAAGGGAGAAGGGCAAAGTTCAGGAGTTCCCTCTACTCAACTACCCCTTCATTGGAGTCCCTATTATGTCCAAGACACATTGCTAGTGTGGGTTCTATTCCTCAAAACGGATTTAACTAACACAAAACCAAGGAGTACAACTCTACTTTATTCTTTTTTTTTTTTTTTTTAAGATTTTATTTATTTATTCATTTATCCCCCACTTGCTGCTTGTGCTCGCTGGGTCAGCCAACCACGCCGTGCGGGTGGGCTTGCCCTCACCAGGAGGCCCCGGGAACCGAACCCGGGGCCTCCCATATGGTAAACGGGAGCCCTACTGATTGAGCCACAGCCGCTTCCCTCTACTTTATTCTTAACGACATTAGACAAATCCATTTGATGCAGTTTGTTTCTGCTTGGATTTCCAGCTGACATCTCAAATTCAATAGGTTAAACTGAATCCATCTTTACTCTTCCACCCCTCACCACTCCGCTCCATGAAATTTTACAAAATTAAGCCCTAGTTTCATTCTCTCAATCACTCAGTTATAAAACACTATAGGCATTTTTAACATCTCTCTTTTCTTTGATACTCATATTTTGTAATCAATTGCCAAGTCGTTTCATACTTTGTGAAGTTGATTTTACACTTCACAATATCTCTTGCATCACTCCCTTTTCTTTCCAGTCCCACTGCTACTGCCCTTACTGTGTTTGGCTTAGATGATCTTCAGCATCTTTCCCCATTAAGAAAATCTGTTACTCTACCTCACTTCTACAGTGGTCATCCAGCCGAGAATTGCTTCATTCTCTACTCCACATACACACCTGAGGTAGATTATTTTTCTTCAAATGCCACTTTGTCACGTTACTTCCTCCTCAAAAATTTTTGATGTCTCCTGGCTGCCTATAGAATAAAGTTCAAACTTTTTAAACTGGCATATCAAACCCACTGCAATCTGGCTTTGAGCTGCTCTGGCATTCTTGCTCTTCTCTGAATCTTGTTTCATTCAAGATTAGCCCCCTTCAAAGGCCTCTTGCATTCTGGCCTGTTTTGCACATTCCCCAAGGTATCCTTCCCTCCTCACTCTGCCTTTTGGAACCTTCCAAGTCCTCCATAGTTTAACCTCCAAAATTCACCTTATCTCTTTGGTGAATTTTTCCTTGCTCATCCGTATCAGCACTTCTTATTTGGTTCTGCGTTGTTGTAGATTATTCTGTTTCCTCAGCCAGACAGGAAGTGGTTTTTTTTTTTTTTTTAAAGCAGTTTATTTTTTTCTGTCAGTATAACATTTTGAAATATTATTATTTTTACATTAGAAATGTTACAGGATTACAGATAATTCATGATAAAGTACAATGTTCACATATACTCTGCTATTGTTGATACTTTGTATTTGTGTGGTACTTTTTTTTAAATATATATTTTAAAAGATGCTTGGATTACATAAATGTTACACAAAAATTACAGGGATTCCCATGTTCCCTACCTCCCACACCTCCCATAACATCCCACATAAACATCTTTCATTATTGTGGCACATCACCTGCAATGGATATACACATCCTGGGGCTTTGCCACTAAGCATGGACCATAGTTCACACTGTAGACCACACTCTCTCCCACACAGTTCTGCATATTATATGCTGATGTAAAATGGCCTATATCTGTCATTGTAATGTCACTCAGGATAATTCCTGAGTCCTGAAAAAGCACCTGTATTACAACTGCTTTTCCCTTCCCTGCCCCAAAAGCATCCAGTGGCCACTGGCTCCAACTCACTCTTGTAATTTCTTCCATTGCTTGATCACAATATGTCTACAACAGAATATCATTAAATCCACTCTAGTCCATAGCTCTTCCCCCAATCCTGAGGAGTTTGGGATGGTGATCAGACAGGAAGTTTTTTTTGGCCAATTTTTGTTCAGTTTACTATTTCAAATATTTTTTTTTTGAGATCATACAATATTTGGCCTTTTGTGTCTGGCTTATTTCACTCAACATGATGTCTTCAAGGTTCATCCATTTTGTCACATATATCAGAACTTCATTCCTTTTTACAGCTGAATATTATTCCATTGTATGTATTCACCATGTTTTGTTTATCCATTCTTTGGTTGATGGATACTTGGATTGTTTCTGTGTTTTGGCAATTGTGAATAATGCCACTGTGAACATTGGTGTGCAAATATCTGTTTGAGTTCTTGCTTTCAATTCTTTGGAGTATGTACCTAGAAGTGGGATTGCCACCAGGTCATATGGTAGTTTGTTCTATACTTGACTTTCTGAGGATCCGCCAAACTTTCTTCCACAGTGGCTAAACCATTTTACATTCCACCAGCAATAGATGAGTGTTCCCATTTCTCCACATCCTCTCTAACACCTTTTTTTTTTTTTTTATAGTAGCCATTCTAGTGGGTGTGGAATGGTATCTCATTGTAGTTTTTTAAAAAATTTATTCTCCCCCCTTGCCGCTTATACTCACTGTTTGCTCTCTGTGTCCATTCACTGCGTTTTTCTGTGTCTGCTTGTCTCCCTTTGTTGCATCATCTTGCTGTGCTAGCTCTCCGCGGGCGCAGGCCGTCAGCACTCCGCAGGCGTGGGCCAGCTTGCCTTCACCAGGAGGCCCTGGGAATCGAACCCGGGGCCTCCCATATGGTAGAGGGGAGCCCAGTCGCTTGAGCCACATCCGCTTCCCCTCATTGTAGTATTGATTTGCATTTCTCTAGTGGCTAGTGATGTTGAGCATTTTTTCATGAGTTTTTTGGCCCTTTGTATATCTTTTTTGGGGAAATCAGACAGGAAGGTTTTTGAGGACAGAGAATGAGTCTTATAGGTCTTTGTAGTTCCTATACTTCCAATACTGATCTCTACTCTTAGTTAAATAGAAAAGTAAATTTTAAGGTATTGAAACATTCCCCTGATATTGGACTTTAAAACACAGTTGTGCACATTGATTTTGGGGAGATGTCACGCTATCTTAAGGACCTGGTGATTGTTAATGGGTCATCATTAGGGCTTCCTTCCTGTTAGAACTCTGTTTAAGGTCAAGCATCCTCACAGAAAGCATATTGAACCCTACAGCTTCCTCCCTCAATTCCTTTCCCTTTTTCAAATCCTTAAAGCCCTTTTGCATAACAGGCATTCATGTTCCATTTTGACCTACTATATACTTTTTTTTTTAAAAACCCGGGGCCTCCCATATGGTAAACGGGAGCCCTATTGATTGAGCCACATCCGTTTCCCTTCTATGTACTTTTGATTTCCTCATCCCAGCAAGTCCTTGCCTTTGGAATTCATTTCCCCTTGCAGACTGAAGGCGCCTCAATTTCTTGGCCTTCAGATTCTGATTTGCCAGGTTGTGGGAGGCTCCATACCCACATTTCTTTTTAAGTTGCAAGCCTCCCCCACCCGCATCATGTATCAGAGTTCCCTTACCTTCTTGTTTGTATTTTTTTTTTTAAATAAAAATACCTCATTTAATGTGTAAATATCGGTAAACCCTTAAGGTAGGGACTCTGTGTGTTTTCTTTAACACAAAATGTGAAAATATGCCAGTGTTGCAACTGATAATGACCTAGGGAAAAGCCAGGGTTGTGGTTTTGTGTGCAAGCACCTGTGTGTGTGTGTAGGGGGGTGGGGAATAGAGAGACCCATTGTATTTATGTATTAAACAAATTATTTCTGTTGAGAGATATAGTGTTATATATCATAGATTTATAGGTAATATAATTTTGTCTTTTGATGTCATCCCAGTCAGAGCAATTTCAATTTGCTCCCTACCTCTAACAGGATACATGAAGTATATGATTTGTGACCTGAGAATGATGACGTTATAAAGGTATATTTACCAACCACTGACATTGTGTATGTAGAGTTAAATTTCTGCCACAAATTATTATAATTCAACAAATATTTACATGATAGGCATTTCTAGGAGGCATGTGATTCATAGTTAAAAACACAAGGCCATGTAGTGCTATATTTCATAAATTACCCTCTCTCACTTCTGGATTAACCCATTTTCTTCTCAGCCTCTATCTTTACCTACTCATTCACGAAGTCTGGCTTCCCCCATGCTTGTTTTGGTTTATTTTGGAGATTTATGTTGTCCTAGAGGTTGTGGGAAGAGTACAGAAATGAGTTCTAGCTCTTCACTTAACCAATGAGCACATTTTAGTGTCCTTATTTGTAAATTGGGAAAGGTAATACCTTATTTATCTCCTTTACAGTTTTTCTGTGGATCAAATGCATATATTTTTTTCCAGTTATTCTGAGGATCAAATGCAAATATATATGAAAATATAAATCTGTAAAGTTATTTCTCAGAGAATATGACAAATTTGTTTCTTTTGTATTCTTAAGTGTATAAAACTCTTATTCAAATTGTTACCTCATGTCTTCCATAGAGTTGCTCTGCCTTTTGACATAAATTCACAGGGATTGAAGATAGTATTTGCATTTCTTCGTTACTTGCCTTTATATGTTGTACTTCTTCATTGTATTTACAAATGTTTTCTTTTGGTGTGGCCATCTGACAGTTTCTTTCCATGTGTAGTATAAGGAGAATTGGACTGGAAGTTGGGATACAATGGTTCTGGTCCTAGGCCTGACACTAGTTATTCTTACCTAGTTAAGTTATGTTATGTTAGCTAGATTACTTAACCTTCCTGGATCTTGGTTTCCTCATCTGTAATTGGAGATGGAAATCTCTTTTAACAATAAGTTCTGTTCTAATAATAGCAGCTTTATCACTGAAGCTAAATAGATGCCCCATTGCCTTTTTTCAGATTTTTCTCTCCCTGTTCCCCCTTGAGAATCACTGGCCTAATAAATAGAGGTCACATGCCTTAACCAGCATTTTCAAGACCCACTAGAGGGTTTGTTTGCCAGCGTTATCAACTGGCCCCAACAGGATCCCCAGTTATATAAAGAGTGGTTTTCTTAATGTACATTCTCATCTTTATTGTCACTTGTGTCATGCCCCCTCTTAAAATCCCCTTTTGGTGGTAGAATATTTCTCATCTTTAAGGACAAGCTTAACTTTCACGCTTTCCTGTAAAGACTTTCCTAGTCACTTAGCCCTTAGTAATTTTATTTTCTCTTTCCTCTGAACTCAATTCAGCACTTATCATATGCTGGTCACTGTGCTTGGTATTTTGGAGATAGAAAGATAAAATAAGTCCCTGACATTAGAGACAGGCTGAAATTGGGGATGAACCTTCTAGGCAGAGGGATGGATCTTACAGTCTGTACTGCGTTGGTCAATAATTATATATTGTCTTGTGACAGATCTTGTGATAATATGTGTTATGGGTTGAATTGGTTCCCCCAAAAGATATGTTGAAATCCTAACCCTTGGTACCTGTGAATGTGACCATATTTGGAAATAGGGTCATTACAAATGGAATTAGTTAAATTAAAATGAGTTCATATTAGAGTAGGCTGGTCTCTTAATCCATTATGACTGTTATCCTTATAAGAAGAAGAGAGAGACACAGACACAGAGTGAGACGACAGTCATGTGATGACTGAGGCAGAGATTGAAGCCCAAAGATTACAGGCAAACCACCCAAAGCAAGGAAGGATTCTCCCCTATGGATTTTAGACTTCTACCTTCAGAATTGTGAGACAATAAATTTCTGTTGTTTTAGGCCATTCATTTTGTGATACTTTGTTACAGCAGCCATAGGCAGTATGATCCCATATAGTATGATATTGTGGTACATTGGTCATTTATATTAGCCACTCAGCTTCTATTTCCTTTTCCTAATAGTACTGCAGTTTCCTTTTGGAGGAGTGCCTCTCTGTTTTTGGGTAGTTTCTTGGTGGCATGGGAAATTTAGGTGCCACCAAGTAGAAGTCAAAGGGGCCAGGTTCTTCTTTTTACTAACCATTACAACTAATGTTCATTCCTCCCAGGCACAGGACCCTATCCTATGAGAGCATTCCGTAATTCCTGTTTTTTTAGCCCCTCAGAGCTGTTTTGATTCCTTCTTGTTTCCATAACTGGTCCTTCTGCCTTGCTGTGGATTCTGAGAGCTCCTGATAGCCTTCTGCCAAATTCCCTCTTACTTTAGTTAGCCAGAGACAGTATATGTTGCTTGTTTTCAAGAAATCCCTAACTGATGCACAGATCATTGAGGGTATGGCCCACTGTATCACATCCTTTCCATCTTCCACAGTATCTAGCAGAGGGTTATACTCTTAATAAGCGGTATGTAAATAATTGACATAAAAGTTGATTTTAAAATTTCAAATGCTTTGTAATTCTAAACTCTTGGAGCATATGGGTAATTTTTATTACTTCATTCCTCTGACATGCCAACTAAACAGCAGTAGCTGTTTTGGTGCTTTACTGAATCTTTCCACTGGGCCATCCTAAACCTCATTCTTTGGTAAGCAAATGTCCTTGCATGCTAAACTTCAACTAAGAATATTCTGTCCCTCCATGTTTCACCTCCCCTAGAAGACACTGCCTCCCTTGCTGTCTTTTCAGGCAAAGGCTGCCTGTTCTCTTCTCCGCAAACCACAGGTCTGGTGGGAGGCTGAGGGAAGTCCAGCACTCCTTTTGTTTTTACTTTTTAAAATTAATTTTATTTAAAAAGTTATAAACATTCTATACTATTGAGCAGCAACTCCCCATTCTCCTCCCCCCATCCCTGGTAACCTCTAATCTACTTTCCGACTGTATGAATTTGTTATATCTTGATATTTCATGTAAGTGAAAGAATTCAATATTTGTCCTTAGGTGATTTGCTTATTTCACTCAGCATGTTTTCAAGGTTCATCCATGTTGCAGCTTGTATTAGAACTTCATTCCTTCTTTTGGCTGAATAATATTCCATTGTGTGTTGTACCACATTTTGTTTATCCATTCTTCTGTTGATGGACACTTGGATTGTTTCCACCTTTCTACTATTGTTAGTAATGCTGCTATGAACATTGATGTACAAGTATCTGTTTGAGTTACTGTTTTCAGTTCTTTTGGTTATATATCTAGGAGTGGAATTGCCAGTTCATATGATAATTCTACATTAAACATTCTGAGGAACTGCCAAACTGTTTTCCACAATGGCTGCACTATTTTATATTCCCCCACAGCAGTGCAAAAGGGATCCGGTTTCTCCATACCCTGGCCAACCCTTGTTCTTTTCCATTTTTAAATATTAGCCATCCTAGTGGGTGTGAAGTGAAATCTCATTATGGTTTTGATTTTCATTTCCCAAAAGACTTATGATGTTGAACATTTTTTTTCATGTGCTTTTTGGCCATTTGTCTATCTTTGGAGAAATGTCTATTCAAGTCCTTTGCTCATTATTTAATTAGGTTATGTGTCTGTGGCAGTTTGAGATTATTTATGAATCCCCAAAAGAGAAAGATTATGTTTGTAAACTAATCTGTTCCTCTGGGTGTGATACCCTTTGGTTGTATTAAATTCAGTGAGGGGCCTCTGATTAAGTTTACTTGATAAAATCAAGTTAGGGCTTCTGATTGGGTACTGTGTAACTCAGGTTGAGTTCCTGCCCCCTTCGTGGGCCTATATAAATGGTCACTCACTCAAGAAGACACGTGGGAAGAGAGAGAGCTCTGTCATTTTTGATCCTGGGGCCCTTGGGAGAGATGAGCTATTCACTTGATAGTTTGCAGTTGACCTTGGGAAGAGAGCTGAGACTGATATAGAAGGCCCAGAAAGAAATGAGCCCTATGCCAGGAGAGAGAGGAAACCCTGGGAGGCAAGCCCTATGCCAGCTTACACCTGAGAGAAAGGAAGCCCAGAAGGGAAGGCTGAATCCTGGCAGCGATCAGTGACCATCTTGCTTCAACATGTGGCAGCTTACTTTGGTGAGAAAGCAGCCTTGAGTTGGACTCTTTACGGCCTTGTAACTGTCAACTTTTATCCCAAATAAATAACCTTTATAAAAGCCAACTGATTTCTGGTTCTCTGCATCGGCACCCCTTTGGCAGATCTATACATTGTCTTTTTATTGTTTACTTGTAAGAGTTCTAAATGTATTCCGGATACTAGACCCTTATCAAGATACGTTTTGCAAATGTTTTCTCCCATTTGTGGGTTGCCATCCTTTTAAAGCTCCCCCCCCCTTTTTTTTTGGTGGTTTTTGGTTTTTTTTTTTTTTTTTTTCCCTTCTTCCCCTTATGTTCTCTCTCAGGCTGATGTTGGTATTCCTGCATTGACACCTTTGGCTGTTTGCGCTTGTTACTCTATACATTCTCCCAGAATGACCTCTTTCAAACTCATGGCTTTAATTGACATCTATGTAGAGATGATTTTGAAATCAAAATATGCAGTCCTTACCTCTTTCTTGTGCTTCATACTCACTAAGCTCTAGTACAATTTCTATTGGAGATCTCTACTTGGTTGTCCAATGAGGCAGCTTAAAATCAACATCCAAGCCAGAAATCTAAGAGTTATTCTAGATTCCTCCTTCTTCTATCCCATCTACATTCTAAAACCAAGACCTATGGATTCTCTTTAATGTTTCTTCAATCTAGCCTCTCTTAAATGACTACTGCCTCAAATGCCACGTCCCACCCCCAAACCCCAGTTTAGTTTAAACGTCTACTTTTTTTTTTTAAGTTCAGTTCAAGTGTCACCTATTCCACAGACGTTTCCCTGACCACTCTAGGTCTGAAATAGATGCTTATTGAAGTCCCGTAGAATTCTATGGATATTCCTGTCACTGTACTTAACTATATTATACTGTACTATGTGATATTGATTAGCTTGTCTGTGTTCTCTGCTACACTGAGATTCTTCCCTACTAAACGCTTTCTTATATTACTTTATTTCCTGTGTCTAGCACAAACTGCACAAAGTAGATGCTCAAACATTTTTATCAACTTTTCTTTTTTTTTGGTGCTGAAACTTTTGAAAGGAAGAATGAGGATGGTGATACTTTATTATGAATGTCTATGCAGAATAACATTCAAGAAAAGTGTTATTTCTTGTTACTATAGCTTTTTGTTACCCTAGCTGTCCACTTATTGAGAAAATTCTATTCTTGGTGGAACCTGGACCTGTGTGAGGTGAACAAAAGAAAATTAATTGTGTTCTGTCAGAGATGCCATGTCACTTTCTCGATTGTGCTCCAGTGGAGTGTTGCAAGGTTGTGGCAGAATCACAAGTGGGATGAAGCGTTGGAAGGACAGGACAAGAGACTTTCAATCAGTAAATTTTTTTGTTGTTGTTTTGTTCTTGTTTCTTTTTTCCTTTTTCTTTAAAGAAGCTTTAGATTGCATAAATGTTACATCAAATATTAAGGGATTCCTATATACCTCTCCTCCTCCCCTCCCACACTTTTCCCCATTAACAACATCTATCATTGGTGTGGTACATTTGTTAGAATTGGTGAACACATATTGAAGCATTGCTACTAACCGTGGTCTTTACTTTACATTCTGGTTTACACTTTGCACCACATAATTTTATAGGTTTTGACAAAATGTATAATGCCTGTATCTGTCATTGCAGTGTCACGCAGAACAATTCTAATGCCCTAAAAATGCCCTATTTTCCATCTATTCTTTTCTCCCCCTCCCCTCAGAACCTATGGTAACCACTAATTTCAATGAGAAAACAGGGTCCTAGATAATATATATGTACCTTAGACAGTCTTTCCCTAAAGTATCTCTTCTTTATATGGAAGTACACTCATAGATTGCTTGGCATAGATAATTTTTCTACTTTTATCCAGGTTCTTTATACTTTTTCTTCCCTTGATCATTTGATATTCTTCCCAAAGAGATTATTAAGAGCTCCTGAGCAATCATTTATCATGAACTCTTTGGAATTCTCCTGTTTGAAGACAGAAGAACCTGAGTGAGCCATATAGTCTCTTCAAATTCTTTTCAGCTCTACTATTGTATGATTTCCCAAGGCGATGCTAAAAATTTACTGATTGTGGGTGGAGACCCACACAATAAACAAGAAAATATTAAACCCCCATCCCAGGAAGCCCTGCTGTGTTCTCAAATAGAGGGGCAAGAATCTCTCGAGAACATAGGCAGTGCATAATAAAAGAAAACAGATCAATATGTAAAGTCCTCAATATTAATGTGTGTAACTATGAACCTTATTCTTCAAAAATTGAAATTAGTGGTTACCATAGATTACAAGGGGAAGGGGAGGGAAAAATAGATAGAACTTAGGACATTGGAATTTTTCTACATGATCTTCAATGGTGGATACAAACCATTAAACATTTTGTCAAAACCTATAAAAGTGTACAGTGCAAAATGTAAATCATAATGTAAACCATTGACCATGGTTAGTAGCAGTGTTTCAGTATTTGTTTATGAATTGTAACAAATGTAACATACTCATGTAAGATGTTATTGATAGGGGAAAATGTGAGAGGGGGAGGGAATTGGGTATATGGGACTCCTATATTTTCTGTGTGACTTTCTGTAACCTAAAGCTTCTTTGAAAATAAAGTGAAAAAAAAAAAAAAAGACAATGGGAGAACATACAGAAGAAATTGTCACTGTACATAAAAGATAACAGATCTTATGGTGATGAAAGACACAACACAAACTTTAAAAATAATTTGTATTTTATGTTTTTTATTTTTTTTTTTGTCTTTGTTTTGGGGGAGGTTTTCGATTGCAGAAGGGTTGCACCTGTGGCAGGGAGGGTCACTGGCATGGGGTGTCGGTGATGGGGAGATGTGGGGAGGGGTGTACATGGGGCATTCTTCTATGGAATATGAATGTGTTCAAGTGGTCATGATGTATTGTCTCAGTGAGTGGAGACCCACACAATAACCAAAAGAATTTTGACTTCGCATCCTGGGGAGTCCTGCTGTATTCTCTAATAGAGTGGCAAGATCCCTAGAGTATATGGGCAGTGTCTAGTGAAGGAGGACAGACCAATACACCAGGCCCTTGATATTGATAGTTGTACTTATGAGCCTTTTCTTGTGAAATTAAACAGCCTAATATATATTACCTAAGGTTAACTCCTGAAAGCCTCCTTGTTGCTCAAATGTAGCCTCTCTAAGCCAAACTCAGCATATAAATTCACTGCCTTCCCCCTGATGTGGGACATGACTCCCTGGGATGAGCCTCCCTGGGATGAGCCTCCCTGGCACTGAGGGATTAATACCAAGCCCCAACTAGTGATGCATTTGAAAAAGGACCTTGACTAAAAGAGGGAAATATTAAATACAAAAGAGTTTTTATGGCCAAGAGATTTCAAAGTGAGTTGGGAGGTCATTCCAGAGGTTATACTTATGCATATCTCAGGAGGATCTCACTGACTGCCACAGTAAAAAGTGCCTCAATCAGGGGGACTACTGAGGACTCTAGAGACATTTGGACACTGTAGACATGGCAGACAACCCCAGGAATTCACCCTCTCAGTGGGCCTTACCTCAGAATATATGATTACCTATACCCCCAATTTATTGGAGTTAGACTCATTTATAATTTTCTCACATATGGCTCTTATGCCCCTTTTATTTGAACCTATAATTACCACTATCCCATTAAATATGTGTCCCAGAGTCTTAAATCTTCTGTCTGTTCATATGCTGGTTGAGCCCTTAATCTCAGCAGAGTTGCAGCCAACACCTACTCGCCAGTTCATCGTACTTGCCCTGGACAACTAACAAAAGGTTGACGATGACAACGCCCATACCCAAGAAACACAGTATCTACAACTGCAAGTGTAACCATTGGCCAATTTGATGTAATTATGAATTCCAAAAATATAATTGGATCATGCTTGTAAACTGATCTGTTAATCTGGGCATGATTAAGTTATGATTAGGGCATTGACTGGGCCATATCAGTACGGGGTTGAGCCTCACCCCTTGGTGGGTGGGGAATCAAATATAAAGGGCAAGGCAAACTTCCTGGATCTGCACATCCATCTCTCTCAATAGGGTTGGGACGTTTTCAGCCATTATTTCCTTCAACACTCCTTCTGTTCCCTTTCCCTTCTCTTCACCTTCTGGGATGCCCATAATGCGTGTGTTTGTGTGTTTTGTGTTATCGGTTAATTCCTAGTCCATGCTAAATTTTTTCTATCTTTTTGTCTATCTGTTCTACTGTCTCTTTGATTTCAGCTGTATTGTCTTCCATATAACTAATTCTTTCCTCTGCCTGTTCAAATCTGCTGTTATGTGAATCCAGCGTCTTTTTGATTTCTTGGATTATGCCATTGATCCCTGTAGATTCCGTGTAATATTTAGGTAATCTAAGCACCTCTTTATATTTGTAAGTAAATGCACATATATGCATATATATTTATATATCATTTTATAACTATTGGTATGTATTGTGAAAATTTTGATTTTTACCCACAATAAAAAAAAAAAAAAAAAAAAAAAAAAAAAAGGCAAGGCAAAGAACAGAGTTGAAGCAGTTTTTGAGAAGCAGTTCTGATGATGGAGTTTTGATGTTGGAAAGAAGGCTCCAGGAGAAGATAAGTGAGCTGTTCGCCTGATAGTCTACAGCTGACCTTGTGGAGGAACCAAAAGAGCTAAGCCCGGAGAGAAATGCAGCCCCTGGAAGAGAGGAACACAAGAAGCCTGAACCTTGGCAAAAGTCGGCCGCTGTCTTGCTCCAACACGTGGCAATGAACTTTGGTGAGAAGAAACTTATGCTTTATGGCCTGGTGTCTGTGGACTTCTACCCCAAATAAATACCCTTTATAAAGACCAACCCATTTTTGGTATTTTACATTAGCACCCCTTTGGCTGACTAACAAAGCAAGCAAGAGAGTTCTACCCATCTGCCCCATATTTTGAGCATATACTTCAGATTGAAATTGCTAATTCATATGGTAATTCTATGTTTAACTTTCTGAGGAACCGCTAGATTGTTTTTCAAAGCGACTGCACCATTTTACTTTTCTGAGAGTAATGTACAAGGGTTCCAATTTCTTCCCATCCTTGCCTTGCCAACACTTGTTGTTTTTAAATTTTTAAATAGCCATCCTAGTGGGTGTGAAGTGGTAAGTCCTTGCAGTCTTGTGCATTTACCTGATGACTAATGATATTATAAATATTTTCATATGCTTATTGGACATTTGTATATTTTCTGTGGAGAAATGTCAACTCAAGCACTTTGCCCATGTTTTAATAGGGCCGTTGGTCTTTCTGTTTTTGAGTTGTATGGGCTCTTTATATATTCTTGATATTAAACCCTTTTCAGGTATATGATTTACAAATATTTTCTCCCATTCTGTAGGTTGCCTTTACGTTTTGTGGGTAAATTTTTTTTTTTTTAAGATTTTATTTATTTATTCATTTATCACCCCCTTGCTGCTTGTGCTCGCTGGGTCAGCTAACCACGCCGTGCGGGCGGGCTTGCCTTCACCAGGAGGCCCTGGGAACCGAACCCGGGGCCTCCCATATGGTAAACGGGAGCCCTACTGATTGAGCCACAGCCGCTTCCCTGTGGGTAATTTCCTTTCATGCACAAAAGTTTTTAACTTTTATGAAATCCTATTTATCTGTTTTTTATTGTATTGCACATACTTTTGGTGTCATATCTAAGCATCATTGCCAAATTATAGGTCTGTGTTTTCTTTTAATAATTTTCTGGTTTTAGCTCTTATATTTAAGCAGTGGATCTATTGTTTAGGTAGTTTTTGTATATTATTGGAAGTAGGGGTTGTGACAGTTTTAAGCTTGTTGGACCCCAGAAGGTCATGTTCTTAGAGGTAATCCCTTTCTGTGCTTGTAACATATTGTAGGTGGGACCTTTTGATTAAATTACATCAGTTAAGGGCCTTTGCTTAGATTGATGACCCAGGGTGGGTGTTAATCCTTTTACTGGAGTCCTTATAAATGGGAGAAACATGGAGAGACACAGAGAGAAACCCCCAAAAACTGAGAGAGGAGACCCTGGGAGCTAGAAGCTCAAATCAATTGAACACAGAAGCTGAAAGGAAGCCACTGAAGCCAGAAACTGAAAGCAACAAAGCCCAGAGGAGAAGGGAGAGACAAGTGGACACGGCCATGTGTCCTCAGATAAATTTATTCCTAGATATTTTAATCTTTTGGATGCTATTGGGGAGTGGACGTAGCTCAGTGGTTGAGTGCTTGTGTCCCATGTACCAGGTCCTTGGTTCAATCCCCGGTACCTCCTTAAAAAAAAAAGAAAAAAAGTGAAATAGATGCTATTTTAAGTGGGAATGTTTTCTTGATTGCATTTTCAAATTGTGCATTGTTGGTGTATAAAACACAACTGATTATTTTGTGTTGATGTTGTATCCTGCAACTTTCCTGCTTTCGTTTATTACTCTAGCTGCTTTCTTAATGTGCTAAAGGTCTTTTAACTCTGTTCCCTTTTTTCCCCCCAACAACAATGCATTTACTTTCTACTGAATGAAGATTGATTTATTTACTTATTTACTTACTTATCTGTGCTTATTTTTTACAAAAAAATTATTTTGAAATTATTTCAAATTTACAATAGTTGCAAATATAATACAGATCTTATACAGAGAACAACATATCCTGCAGCCAGAAACCCAAATCCACCAACTTTCAGTGTTTTGCCACATTTTCCATATAATTCTATCTATCTATCCATCCATCCATCCATCTTTCTATGTATCCATTTTTTTAGACATTTGATAGTAGGTATATACACTATGCTCCTTGAACACTAAATACATTTATTTACGTTTCCTAAGGACAAGGATATTCACTTATGTAACCACCATAAGCACATTTATTAAATTGAAGTGATTTAACATTAATATAAAGCTTGCAGACTGCTCCAATATCTTCATATGTCCCAATAAGATCCTTTTGACTATTTTTTCCTTTGTTATCAGATCCAGTGTAGGGTTATGCATTGCCTTTAGTTGTTATTGCCTCTCTAATCTCTTTTTTTAAATTGTGGAAACATATATATATGCAACGTGAACTTGCCCTTCCTCATCATATTCAAGTGTACAATTCAGTGGGATTTATCACAATCACAATATTGTGCTATCTTCTCTACAATTTGTTACCAGAATTTTGCATGAGCTATCTTTTCCTGTTACTTTTTTTTTTTTTTTTTTTATAAAGATTTTATTCATTTATTCATTTATTCATTTATCCCCCCCTTGCCGCCTGCGCTCGCCGGGTCAGCCAACCAAGCCGTGCGGGCAGGCCTGCCCCCACCAGGAGGCCCCGGGAACCGAACCCGGGGCCTCCCATATGGCAAACGGGAGCCCCACTGTTTGAGCCACAGCCGCCTCCCTCCTGTTACTTTTTATGTTTTGTAATCTTTGGTTGCAACCTGGATATTTTGATATAGTCATGTGTTATCTGTGAAATTTAAACATCGAAGCATCTGTCTCTTAAGTTTTTATCCAGCTAGTGTTATGACAAAGATTTCCTTGAATGCTAGGAGCTAAAAAAAAAAAAGAAAAAAAAAGAAAAGAAAAAGGTGAAAAACCCAAACCCTTCTCGAGTCTTTGTAAATTGGCCTATATGAGTGCTCTCCTTCAGATATTACCTTTCTTAGCAATAAATTTAGAGAATAGTCTGAGGTAAAAGTGTAAGGCCCTCTCTAGTCTTTTCTGTGCATGTGTCTTACCCTGGGTATATGTGTGTGAGCCTAGGAATTCTCCCGTTTATACAGATCCAAACATCCCCTTTTCCCTAGTGTGCAGTGTTTCCACATGGTTCTGGGCACTGCACTGTATGTCCCACAGCCAGCAAACCTATGCCTCAGGCAACTGTGATTGATTGTTCTAAAGCATTCTGTAGGAGAGCTCTGTGAACTGCTTTTACATTCAGGAGAAGTTATGGGACAGCAAGTTTATGACAGAGTGTCCTGGTTTAGTCCTTCAGGATGCCACCAGAAAGACTGGCAGGGACATACATGTTTCCAGTATGTTCATGAGGGGATGGTGAAGGTCCAGCAGGGGTGCCACAAGGATATTTTCCGAATGTTTTTAAGTTGCCTTTTTCTTGATTCAATGCTTGCCCTATTACTGTAAATCTTTAACTGTTTTGTAGAGCTTTGAGAAAGATGGTCTGCCAGCTCTTTGTTTCTTGCTTAAAGCTTTTGTGGGAGGATTGAGTCCTGGGGTGGCTCACTCTACTATCTCAATGACCCAAACTCTCTGGTTATTTTTTTTTTTTTCATTCTTTTTTCTTTCTGTACCTCAGATTGGATAGTTTCAGTTTTCTTTCTAATATTTTAAAAGATGCTCAGATTACATAAATGTTACACAATAATTACAGGGATTCCCATGTTCCCCACCTCTCACACCTTCCACAACCTCCCACATAAACATCCTTCATCAGTGTGGCACATCACCTGCAATGGACATACACGTCTTGGGGCTCTGCCACTAAGCATGGACCACAGTTCACATTGTAGACCACACTCTCCCCCACATAGTTCTGCATGCTATATGCTGATGCAAAATGGCCTATATTTGTCATTGTAATGTCAGTCAGGACAATTCCCAAGTCCCGAAAAAGCCCCTGTATTATAACTGCCCTTCCCTCTCCTCGCCCTGAAAGCATCCAATGGCCACTGGCTCCACATCTATGTTGTAATTTCTTCCATTGCTTGAGTCACAATATGTCTACAACAGAATACCAGTAAGTCCACTCTAGTCCGTAGCTCTTCCCCCAATCCCGAGGAGTCTGGGATGGTGATGTCCACTCTACCTCCAAGTGAGAGGGGGCTTATGTCCCGTGGATAAGATGGATGGGATTATCCTGCCTGCAGCTGCAGACTCTCTCCATTCCCTGGGATGGCCACTGTCCATCATCATCTCCTCGCCAGGTGACTTGGGTGAGTCCATTGAGCTGTAGAGTAGGAGTTGCAGCTCCACCGAGATTCTAGGAATTTTATTTTTCTTATCTTCAAGTTCAATGATTCTTCTGCCAGCTCCAATTTTCTGTTTGAACCTCTCTAGGAAAATTTTTATTTCAATTACTGTACTCTTCTGCTCCAGTATTTCTGTTTGGATCCTTTTAATAATTTCTATATCTTTATTGAAATTCTCATTTTGTTTATATGCTTTATCATGGTTTTCTTTGTTCTTTGTCCATAGTTGTTTTTTAATTTTATTTTTTATTTTTAGCTCTTTTAGCATTTTTAGACTGTTTTTAAAAAGTCTTTATGTAGTATATCCAATATCTTTCTTCCTCACTGTGGTAGTTTGAAGCTTTTGTTGGTCCCAGAAAATCATATCTTTGTGGCTAATCCATTCCTGTGCATGTAAACCTATTGTAGGTAGGAACTTATGATTAAATCTCTTCAGTTAAGGGCCTTTGATTAGATTGTGACCCAGGGTGGATCTAAATCCTCTTATTGGAGTCTTTTATAAATGGAGGAATAAAAAGCCACAGATACAGAAAATAACTGTAGAGACAGAGAAGAACCCAGAAGCTGAGAGAGAAGGCCCCGGGAGCCAGAAGCTGAAGTCAGTGGAACACAGAAGCTGAGAGGAATCCACTTTAGCCAGAAGTTGAAAGCAATGAGGCCCAGAGGAGAAGGGAGAGATGAGCAGATGCTGCCATGTACCTGATTGCCCACAGCTAGTGGCTGGGGGAGAAAGCATCTCCTGATGATGCCTTGATTTGGATACTTTCATAGCCTCAGAACTGTAAGCTTTTATCCTAATAAATCCCCATTGTAAAAGCCACCCCATTTCTGGTGTATTGCTCTCAGCAGCTTTTAACAAACTAAAACACTCATTGATGTTTTTTGTGCTTTATTTTGTTCTTTTGAATAGGCCATCTTTTCTAGTTCTTTGTATGCCTTTTGATTTTTTGATATCTGGCCATTTTAATATGTTAATTCTGGAAACCAGATTTTCCCCCTTCTCCAGGGTTTGCTGTTTTATCTATTCTTGTTGTTTAAGGTCTTGTTCAGTGATTTTTCCAAAATGTTTGTGCAAAGACTGTATTCCTTGATATATGTAGTTCTGAAGTCTCTGTTTCTTAAGCTCATATTCAAGTAGGGTTATGACAGAAATTTCTGTGAATGCTAGGAACTAACAAAAACCATACAAACAAACAAAATACACGAAACAGAACACCTTTCTCGGACTTTGGAGTTTGGATCTGTGCTTGTTGTTTGTTTCTGCACTTAGCCAGCCTTATAGTGGGCCTAAAGAAAGCCCAAGGTAAAAGCATTGTGTCCTCTTAGGTCTTTTCTGAGCATATTTCTTGTCCTGGGCATTTGTGCATGTTCTTACTGATCCCCCCATATACACAGATACAAATGTGCCCAACTTCCCCTAGGAAATTCATCGCCTTTCCTACAAGTACGTGGTGCTATTGTATATCTCAATCAGTAATTCCTTTGCCCCAGGCACCTATGGCTTTTTGTTTTCTTATGGTGCTTTTGTAGTCCTGTCAACCACTTGTATCTCCATAGCAAGTTCTGAGACCAGCGAGATAGAGATGAGCATCCTGAATCAGTCCTTTAGGCTTCCACCCAGTGGATTGGTATAGACATACATGCACCCCAATATGTGCATAATGGTTGCTCAGCTCCTTTAGGAACTTAGAATCATACTAGGAGCACAGGTTGGCACCACACCGAGATGGGGGGAGGTGGGGAAAAGGCCAGTAAATGCACCACAAGGTTTTCCTGCAGAGAAATCATGCAGCAAATACAATTTCCTACCATTTTTAAGTTGCCTTTTTCTTGATTTGGTGATTGCACCAGAGCTCTGAGAAAGTTGATTTTGTCATTATATGCTGGTTTTTCAGTGTTGCTGTGGGGGGATAGAACCCAGGAGTTTCTCACTCTGCCATCCAGAAATGTTACTCAGGAGGTCTATTTTGAACTTAATTCAAGTATAAACCTATAAGCTTACATAGAGAAAATTTGGCTTCCTATATCCTTCAGCATTTATTCTTACTGTGCTAAGCACACAGTGAGCACTCAGATAACTGAACACTTTATCTGGTGTGGAATCATATAAAGAAAGGACTGTTGAGGTCTTCCTAGGATCTGGCCTGAAGGGGTAAGCCAGCTTCTTTGGGAAAGACCCACATCTGATACATGAATTAAGTTGCTTCAGACTGTTTCATTAATGCGATTGCTTTCTGTAACTGACCAGTGGATATAAAATCTTCAGAGTGAGTTTGGGACATAGTATGGTAAAGAGTTTTCACATTTTAATATTTTATTTTTTATTTATTCATTTATCCCCCCCCTGCTGCTCGTGCTCGCCGGGTCAGCCAACCACGCCGCGCAGGCGGGCCCGCCCTCACCAGGAGGCCCCGGGAACCGAACCTGGGGCCTCCCACATGGTAAACGGGAGCCCCACTGATTGAGCCACAGCCGCTTCCCGAGTTTTCACATTTTAAATGGAGGGTTATGGGGAGGTAGTCCACATGGCAGTTAGATATGTGGACTTTGAAGCCTGAGAGTAAAGATTTGAATCCTAGCTCTGTCATTTACTACTAGTCACCTCCATTTCTTTATAAGATAGGGATAATAGGATATCTACTCTATAGAGAGTTATTAGGAGAATTAAAGAAGCAATTCGTATGAGCTCGATAGCAAAATGCTTGACACATAGTAAGTACTCTCTAGATGTTAGCTGTTATTATTAGTAGTGGAAGTAATATTTTAATCATTATTATGTTGTACTGAAGAAATATTAAAGAAGAAAATGGGGAAATGCTTGGCCAGTCTTAAGAAGAGGGAATTCTTAGCTATTTGTTGGTGGAGGTGGTGGCAGTGAGAAAAGGCTAACAATACTGTGACTGCCTAGATGACTCCTGGGCACCTGGATTTTTATCACATGTTAGATAATGTTTGCCCTTTATATAAGGATTGCAGCTATCATACTGGATTGAGCTTAAAAACCATTTCCATTGTCTTCATACTTTAGATGCTAATTCTCCTTTCAAAAATCTAAATAAATCAAACAAAATTATCTCAAAATTCTATTTTACATTCTCTTTCTTAAGAAATACTGTAGTTTCCTCCTTCAATCTTGACATTTTACCAATGAATTAAACAAAAAAGTTAAAAAAAAAAAAAAAGATATAATTATGTTGTACCAGAAATAGCAGTATTTCCATCACATTGGGTGGGCCATTGACATAGAAGCAAGAGAAGTTCATGAATAGGTCAGTACTTGGAATCTGACTGTTTGTTAGATTAGGAAAATTCAAGTAACATGGTTTAACCCCAGTTTGAGGGATTTTTTTAAAAAGAGCTTCCAGATAATCATCTCCACTTGAGTTAGGTATTTTTCCATTTGTAGTGAGGGTTTTTATTCAGCCTGGTTCATTTAAAATTGGTCTTCAGTAATGTATTTGGGGCTTGATAACTGTGTAAATGATTTTCTCAAATAGCATTGTAAGGATGCCAAGTGTTCTCTGTGCTTTTTATGGCTTCACCATAATTCTACACTTGAACCTGAATGTGCTGAACAAATCTTTCTCTAGGCAAGTCTAAGCAGCAACTGCTAGACACTGTGCTATAAGTGGGGAAGAGGATAGGCTGAAGAGCAACAGACCTGTTGTTAAATCTTGACTTTGTTACTTACTGGGCAATAATCTGTGGGTTACTCAACCATTCTGATAACTCCTCATGGTAGAATGTAAGCTCCACGAAAGCAGGAATTTTTTCTCTTCTATTTACTGTTATATTCCTAATATTTAGAACAATCAATCAATAACTTTTTTGTTGTTGAATGAGTGAATAATAATCTCCTTCAGAAGGCAATTGTAAGAATTAAATGAAATAATAATACAGGTGTATTAGCCAAAGGGGTGCTGATGCAAAATACCAGAAATTGGTTGGTTTTTATAAAGGGTATTTATTTGGGGTAGAAGTCCACAGTTACCAGGCCATAAAGCATAAGTTACTTCTCTCACCAAAGTCTATTGCCACGTGTTGGAGCGAGATGGCTGCCGATGTCTGCGAGAGTTCAGGCTTCCTGGGTTCCTTCTCTTCCCAGGGCTTGCTTGTCTCTGGGTTCAGCTACTCTGCTATCTCCATAAACCCAGCTGTAGACTATCAGACAGCTTGTTTCTCTTCCTGGGGCCTTCTCTCTTTCCTCACGACCAAGCTCCTTTGTGTGTTCACTTACCGAGGCTCCAGCATTAAATCTCAGCATCAGAACTCTAACATCAAAACTACTCCAACTCTGTCCTTTGCCATGTCTTTTTATCTTTGAGACCCCACCCACCAAGGGGTGGGGCTCAATGCCCTACTGACATGGCCCAGTCAATGCCCTAATCATAACTTTTTTTTTTTTTTTTTTTTTTTTTTTTACCGGGAGGTCCCGGGGATCAAACTTAGGTCCCTCCATATGGGAGATGGACGCCCAACCATCTGAGCCACATCCGCCCCCCCATCTTAATCATAACTTAATCATGCCCAGATGAACAGATCAGTTTACAAGCATAATCCAATATCTATTTTTGGAATTCATAACTATATCAAACTGCCAAACTGCTACAAACATGTAAAGCATTTGGCACATTCTGGCATGTAGTAAGAGTGTAAGAAATGGTAGCTATTGAAAATAGTCATATTAGTTAAATAATTTATGAATAAATGAAACAGTGAACATTAAATTGATTTTATACTTAGGTGGATTCCTCTTCAGATACGAGACAAAGATTCATTTGGGCATGGAGTTACCTTGAATTGAATGGCCCTCAATTGAGGGCACCCAAGAACACAGGAGAAACATCTTATCCTGCTCCTCAACTGCTAAGACTGGCTGTCTATTTCTGGAACCTTAGAGAGAAAGACTAGATGTTCGAACACTGCAGCTGGGATGCCAAAGGAGAAAATCGGGAATTTAGGGTAAAATGGGCGAAGAAGAGCAGTTTTCTGATAAACAGTTCTTTAGGTTTGAAATGAACAAAATCAGTGTCATTGCAATGCTGTAACACTTCTGCCGGAATTCTGGGCTTGGTAGGGGTGGATTAGAGAGATTTGGATTGTCAAGTGTCTTCTATGTGTGAAGTGCCAACCATTGGGCTAAGGGATTTATGTATATGTTAATTTAGTCTTCATAATTTCCCTGTGAAGTAGATCTGTAAAATCCCTATGTTTATGGCGAAATGGGCTCAGAGATATTAAACAAACAGATTAAATAGCAGAACTGGGATTTAAAATGAGCTCTATCTTGACTCCAAGCCCTGTGACCTGAAGCAACATAGATTTTATTTAGATCCCTTGTCAAATTCTAACCCTTCTTGTAAGTGTGAGAACAGTTAATGCAAATTTTTGGACTCATTTAATGTTTTCTTTTGTTGTTGTTTTTCTGATACATAACTGCTAAGCCTTTGCATTATCACTATGTCCTGTTTTCTTGTTTTAATTGGCAAGTTGGAGGTTCCAAAGCTGCTAGCAAACAGTTTTTCTGAGAAATCCAAAATTTTCTAAATTATAAGCTTATGCATTTTAATAATTTGCAGTAGTAACTATGAATGCTATTTGTAGATTTTGCATTTGGCAAGATCTGTAGTGGGGTGGGTGGTTGGGAGATGTGTGAAGAGTGTTTATGTATGTATACACACACACTTGTGTATGCAACAATAGTGGAAAACTTCTGAGTCAGTAAAATGGACAATCAGATTGGGAAGGTGGCTTTAAAAGTTCCCAGTGAAAATCATGTCATTCTGGTACTAAGCTTAGATCAGTTTGTTTCACTCTGTTTTCAAGACAGGCCAGTCATTTTTTTTTTTTTTTTTTTTTTTTTTTTACCGGAGGTACCGGGGATTGAACCCCGGTCTCTCCATATGGTAGATGGACGCCGAACCTCTTGAGCCACATCCGTTTCCCAGGCCAGTCATTTTTATAAACTCATACTACTGCTTGCAAGGTAATAAAGACAGGAAATGTTGCTGGCTCATCAAGAAGTCATTACCTTTGCCATAAGTTGAAATGGAAGGATATCTTTATGGGCCATTGGCCATTCATAGAAGAAGGATAGGATGTTGCTTGGATGTATGCCTGTTTATATGTAATGGTTTAGCAGGAATTATTCTAGGGCTCCCATGGACGCATTCTATCTAGAGAGTGAAGAGGGTAAGAACTCAGGCTGTAGTGCTCTGAGTCCTTTTTCTGACACCAGCATTGTGACCTTGAACAAGTTACTTAAGGAAACTGAGGCTTGGAATGTATGTGAAAATGGAAATAATCAGGATCTTCACCTCATAAGATGGTTATAAGAATAAAATAATACATGTAAAGTACTTAGGAAGATGCCTGGCTCACAGAAAGTGTTATAAAATGTTAGCTGTTGTGATTGTTATTGTAGATTACTGTTGTTATATTAGTATTAGCAGTATAGGTGTGTCATATATTGAAAATGAGTAGGGAGATAAGGTCATATAGTTGCAAAATTTTAATTTTCAAGGCTAGAAGACCTGGGTTTGAGCAATGATTTCACTATTTATCAACTGTTTGACTTAAAAATCTCATCTGGTTATTCCTTAATTTGTAAAATGAATAAAATTATATTACTAATACTATACTAGAGTATTATTGTGAGGACTAAATTGAAATCACGTATATAAGAGTACTTTATAAGCTGATATGCTGTATGTTATGTATGTACATTAATATTTTCCACCTCTTATAAAGAACCAAAGAGAGTTGTGAATGACCTATTAAAAAAAAGACAAAGCATCATTGCTGCCAAAATTGGTATAATATAAAAGATAAACCAAGAGTAGAAAGCTTTGTATTATAATTATACTATTTGTTGAGTATTTTCTTTGTTTTAAGTACAGTGATACACCCTTTATAAATCTTGCCTCATTTATTTCTTTTTTTTTTTTTTTAAGATTTTATTTATTTATTCATTCATCCCCCCCCTGCTGCCCGTGCTCGCTGGGTCAGCCAACCACGCCGTGCAGGCAGGCCCGCCCTCACCAGGAGGCCCCGGGAACCGAACCCGGGGCCTCCCATATGGCAAACGGGAGCCCCACTGATTGAGCCACAGCCGCTTCCCTCATTTATTTCTTACTAGAGCCCTGTAAAAGCAGGAGGGGTAAGGAAAGAGCATCTCAGGGAGTGAGAACAACAGGTGCAAAGCCCCTGCCTGGTACAGGAGGGAGATGGCACATTTAAGTATGGTTACAGATAAAATACAGGATGATGCCCAGTTAAATTTGAATTTCAGATAAACATTGAAGAATATTTTAGTGTAAGTATGTCTCATGCAATATTTGGGGGCATACTTATACTAAAATATTATTTATCTGAAATTCATATTTACTTGGGCATTCTGTGTGTTTATTTGCTAAATCTGGCAACCTTAATTTAAGAGACTGAAAGAAGGCTAGAGAGGCTGGATTAAAGAGGGTAAGGGGGAACATGGGATAAGAATCCGTCAGAGAGGTAAGCAGAGAAAAGACCATGCAAGGCCTTTGGAAGCCCTGGGGAGGATTTTGATCTTTATTTTAAGGGTAATGGGAAACTTTTGAAGAGTTTTCAGGTAGGGCAGGAACTTGATCAAATTTAAGTTTTGAAATATTACTATAGCTGCAGTGTGAAGACCTTACAAAAAAAGAAATGGAAGTTCAGAGAGGTTAACTTGTCTGTGGTCACAAAGCTAGTAAGTGGCAAAACCAAGCCTGGAATCTAGCCCTTATTCTCAAACCTCTTCTCTTAAAACTGAAATTGGAAGATGGCTGTGGGAAGTGAAAAGATTTAAAGAAAAATACTATAAGAGATGGAGTAGAAGCTAGACATGTACAGAATTATCAAAGATACCCTCAATAAATGTACTTTCTCATTTTATTTCAACCTTGGTAAAAATGTTATTGGAGGAAAATCTAAAACCTATTGAATAACTTGAGGGAGCCGAGGAATGTTAAGTGATGAGAGCAGGACTGTTTCTTCTTTACCACTGTAACCCTTGTGTCCAGAACAGTGCTTAGCACATAGTAGGGCCTCAACCAATAATAGCTATTTTTTTTTTAGGAGGTACCAGGGATTGAACTTGGGACCTCGTATATGGGAAGCAGCAGGTGCTCAACAACTGAGCTGTGCCTTCTCCCCAACAGCTATTACTTTTATGTATGAAATGCACCAAAACACATATGGCAACAGAAAGAGCTAGTCATATTTCAGGCTTTTATGAAATGGAATATTAAGTAATTCACATGCTAGTTCCTAAAATGGTTTCAGTGAATTATGCGTACATGTAAATGTGAGGCATGGCAAATAATAGCCTGGTTTATGTAGTTCAATGGCCAGAGTCAACAGGAAAGTGGTAGTTCTATTAATTTGTGTAATCAGTGCAATTGTGGTGTCTGCCTGGGGACTAGATATTGGAAACCTGTATCAATATACCTGGAAGCAGGTGAGAGGAGTGAGGTTGAAAATTTTAAGGAGGTACTTACTCTCAGGGTGGTACAGATGCCAACTCTGCACTGGCACAACCCTGAGAGTAAGTACCTCCTTAAGTTTTGTGCCCTAGGTGCCTTATTTGCCTCACCTGAGCTTACTGAAAGATTTATAAGGTAGAGCTATTATTTCTTTACTTTATTGGTTTATGGAAATCTTCCCAGTAGAATCATATTACATGGTATGAAATAAACAAAGTGAATACCCAAACTTGTTTTCATTGTCCCCTTGTACATGTAGAAGGTATTCTTTTTTTAAGAATGAGGAAAATATAGTATTTATCTCAGATAAATTCTCCAAACCAGAAAGCCTAGAATTCAGGTTGCCATATTTTTATGGAAAATGTGACTTACTTGGTTTTTTTATGATATTTGAATTCACACCCACAGCAAAGAACACTCCATGTTTGGACAAGTAGTATAATACAAGAGCATTGGATTTAGAGTAAGAAGACTTTGGTTCTACTATTTAAAGTGTGATTTTGAGCAAACTACTGAATTTCTCCACCAATAATATGGGATAACATCTACACTGTCTCATGGGCTATTGCAATTTCAAAAGGAAATGATGAATGTTTGTTCACGCATTCCTTTCAGAATTATTTATTGAGTTACTACTTTATGCCAGATACTGTGTATTAGATGCTGAGTATATAGCGATGAACTTGGCTCAAATGTAATTTATAGTCTAATGGCAGAGACAGCCAATATATAGGTAAATATATGTTTAGAAAGGACTATAAAGGGTGCCATGAGAAAATAGCAGGGGAGGATCTGCTTTAATTAGAATGAACATAGAAGGCCTCTTTGAGCATTGATACTGAGACATATTATGAAAAGGGGGGGTGGGGGAGGGATCCTGCACCCAGGTAGTGGGAAGCTCACACGAAGGTCCTGAAGCAAGGAAGCTCTTGAGATGTTAGAAGAACCTGCAATACAAACAGTGGGGCTGGGGAGTAGTTAGTAAGAGGGAAGGTTATACAAGATGAGGTTGTACAGACAGGAGGATCCATGTGTTCCTGGATTTTGTTCTAAGTAAAAGTCCTCAGACAGAAAGGAGTTTGTCATGTTCAAGGACAAGAGGAGGCCAGTGTGACTGAAGCCTAGTGTTAGTGAGGAGTCTGTTGGTGAGGACAAGGAGTTTGAATATATTTTTAAAATTATTGTGGTTACATATATACATAAAACATAAAAATCACCATTTTTGCCACATTTAAGTATACAATTTAGTGGCATTAATTGCATTCACAGTGTTGTGCTACCATCAACACCATCCATTACCAAAACTTTTTCATCACCCCAAACAGAAATGCTATACCCATTAACCAATAACTCCCCATTCCCCCTGCCTCCACCCCCTGGTAACCTCTAATTTACTTTCTGTCTCTAAGAATTTGACTATTCTAGATATTTCATGTAAGTAGAATCAAACATTTGATCCTTTGTGCCTGGCTTCTTTCACTCAGCATAGTGTTTTCAAGGTTCATTCATGTTATAGCATGTATCACAACTTCACTCCTTTGTTCGGCAGAATAATAGTCCATTGCATGTGCATATACCACATTTTGTTGATCCATTCTTCTGTTGATAGACCCTTGGGTTGTTTCCACCTTTTGACTATTGTGAAAAATGCTTCTATGACCACTGGTATACAAATATCTGTTTGAGTCCCTTTTTTCAATTCTTTTGGGTATATACCTAGGGGTGGAATTGACAGGTCATATGGTAAGTCTATGTTTAACTTTCTGATGAACTGCCAAGCTGTTTGCAAAGTACCAGAAATCTGTTGGCTTTTATAAAGGGTATTTATTTGGGGTAGAAGCTTACAGTTACCAGGCCCTAAAGAGTCCAACTCAGGGTACCATAAGAGGTATTTTCTCGCCCAAAGTCTTTTGCCACGTGTTGATGCAAGATGGCGGGTGATGTCTGCGAGGGTTCAGCCTTCCTTCTTCCTCTTAAAGCTCGGTTGTCCCAACTTCTTCCTATCTCAGCTGTAGTCAGGCATAAGGCTTGTCACTCTCCCTGGGGCTAGTTTCTTTCTAAGCTCAGCTGCTGTGTTCTCTTCACAAGGTCAGCTACCAGGTTCATCTCTCTTCCTGGGGCCACTGCCATTTCTAATGAGCTCTCTCTCTGTGTTTTTCTTCTCTGTGTATTTACTTCCCAGGGCTCCAGCATCAAAACTAAACTCTATCTTCTGCTGTGTCATTTTCTCTGTGAGTCCCCACCCACCAAGGGGACAGGGACTCAACGTCCCAATCACATGGATGAATCAAAGCCCTAATTTTAATTTAACCGAGTAAAAGTGAAACTTCTGAACTTAATACAATCAAAGGGGAACACACCCAGAGGAACAAACCAGTTTACAAACATAATCCAATATCTATCTTTGGAATTTATAAACAATGCCAAATTGCTACACTGGCCAACACTTGTTATATTTTTTTATAATAATAAACCTTATTTTTAAAGAAATTTTAGATTACAGAAAATTTACTTTGAAAGTATAGGGGATTCCCATATAAACCACCCCCACTCCTCTTACATTTTCCCCTATTAATAACATCTTATATTAGTGTGGTACGTTTGTTACAATTGATCCAATATTGAAGCATTGCTATTAACCAAGGTCTGTAGTTTACATTATGATTTTACACTTTGTGCTGTACAGTTTTATAGGATTTGAGAAAATGTATGATGGCCTGTATCTGTCATTGCAAATATACAGAAAATTCCAAAGCCCTAAAAATGTCCTGTGTTCCACCTATTCTTTCTGCCCCCTCCACTCAGAACCTCTGGTAACCACTATCTTTACATCAATGTTACAAGTTCTTCTGTTACTGCAATAACAGTAAGTTTACTTTGGTTCATGTTTGCATTCCCCCTTTATGTTTGTACATTCCTCAGTCTTGAGGAATTTGGGATGATGATGTCTACTCTGCTTCAGATAGAGAGGAGACTTAGATCTTATGGGGCAGATGGAAGGAACTGTTATGCTTGCAGTTGTAGATACTCTGTTTTTTTTGGGATGGGCATTGTCCATCATCATCATTTTGTTAGTTCAAAGAACTGGAGAGTAGGTATTGGCTGCAACGCTGCTGAGATTCAGGGCTCAATTGGCAGCTCACACTCCCATGAGAGTGGGAGTTGCAGATAATTTATAAATGAATAAATGAACAGGAAAGATATCAGAGTGATTAAATCCTGTGAAGATTATTAAATTAGGCTGTGATAGATGGGAACTGAGGGATTATGTTAGATTGAGAAGGCTTAAGAGAGACTATTTGTGCAAATGAGCTGATAGAGACCGAAGATTTAAGTCTCTGGGACATACATTTAATGTGTATCCAACACTTGTTATTTTATTATTTTTTAAAATAATGGCCTTTACCCACTTTTTTTTTTTTTTGAAGATTTTATTTATTTATTCATCTATCCCCCCCCCTGCTGCCCGCGCTCGCCGGGCCAGCCAACCACGCCGTGCGGGCGGGCCCGCCCCCACCAGGAGGCCCC